>SNQJ01S0118606.1:0-10668 GCA_010110895.2 Picea sitchensis
ATATTTTATTAATTGAAGTTTATGTTGATGATATTATTTTTGGTAGTGATGATGACAGTTTAAGCCAAAAATTTGCAAAAGACATGCATAATGAATTTGAAATGCCGTTACTTGGAGAACTATCCTTCTTTCTGGGACTTCAGATACGTCAAAGAAACCAAGGAATTTTTATTTCTCAAACCAAGTATATCAGAGAAATGCTAAACCGGTTCAGAATGGAAGATTGCAAACTAGTTATCACTCCCATGCAAACTAGTTGTAAGTTGAGGAAGGATGATGATTCAAAGTCTATAGATCAGAGGAAATATAGGTCAATGATTGGAAACCTACTATATGTGACAACATCCAGACCAGATGTAATGCAAGCAGTTGGACAGGTGGCATGATTTCAAGAAGCACCAAAGGAATCACATGTATTAATAGTAAAGAGGATCTTCAGATATCTCAAAGGAACAAAAGAGTTTGGATTATGGTATCCAAAAGGAAAAGATCTATCACTTATTTCCTACACAGATGTAGATTGGGCAAGTTGTATTGATGACCGACGAAGCACTAGTGGAACAACGTTCTACTTAGGTGAGTGTTTGGTATCATGGCTAAGCAAGAAATAATCATCGGTATTTCTATCTACAGCCGAGGCAGAGTATATTGCAACAACAACATGTTGTACACAGGTTCTTTGGATGAAACAAACTTTGAAAGATATATAGGTTGAGTATGTTGAGCCCATTCCAATATATTGTGATAATACAAGTGCCATCAATATCTCAAAAAACCCGGTGATGCACTCCAAGACAAAACACATTCCAATCAAGTATCACTTTCTATGGGAAAAGGTTGTAGAAAAGAACATCAAAGTTGAGTATGTGGGCACAAAAGAACAAGTGGCATACATCTTTACAAAACCACTTCCATGAGAAGCCTTTGAATATCTTCGCCAAAGACTTGGAGTTATTTCTACTCCAAAAATGAATTCTTTTTGAATTCTTATCTTATATGCCTTATATGTACACGAGGAAGCACCATAAGAGGACAGTCTGTCAGGGGGAGAACCCCCGGATGGAAATATACCTTTGCCATTGATGACAAAGGGGGAGAGATTTATCAGATGCAGAGTACAAAGGCATGGTTCCAGGGGGGGCAGATTTATCAGATACAAAGTACAAAGGCATGGTTCGAGGGGGAGCATGAGTGATATGATTTCAGTATTGCATTAGAGTGTTGTCATCAATGCCAAAGGGGGAGATTGTTGATTAAGGTTGGTTGTCATTGATGTCAACCCTTGAAGAAAGCCATGTAGCACAAAGTCTTGGATAATGGACCCAATATTGTTTGATGTAAATAATACTCATTGTTTTTTTTTCATGGTTGATAAGAAGTAAATATGGATGAACTCCAAAGTGGTCCCCTTATGGTGAAATCCCTCACGGGAAGATGCTTTGTGGAGTAAGAGAACCCATGATTAATTGTGGAATAATGAGATGAATGAAAGTGATTTTTTCAGGGAAAATATCCTATCTTGATAGTGCTTATCATTTCATTTCCGATGGTATGTGGAACATCACATAATTCCTCACGGTTAGAGAGTTATGGCCATGAGAAGTTGGAGACCCCAAGTTTGGGTAATGGACCCAAGTTTGTTTGATGGGTAAAGGTATGAGTTATGATATACTTTCAGATAATACTATTCTATATGGATAGTACATGTCATTCCATTTCTGGTGGTATGTATAACGTCACATAACTCCTCACGGTTTGAGAGTTATGGCCGTACAAAGTTGGAGGACCCTCATATGTCATCTAGAAGCCCCAAAAGGTCAAAGTAGTCAAAGTGGTTTAAGAGATTTTAAAAGGTAAATAATAAACTGAAGTGATGAATGTATGATAATTCAAAGTGAATAAAAAATAAATTATTTCAATAATAAATTTAATGCAGAAATTAGAAGTGGACCCAACCCTAAAATAAGGAAAGTGGGCCAAGTGACCTAGAAGATGTTTTTAAGGAAGCTACTTGGAGAGTATAAATAAGAGGCAAGGATATCTCATTGGAATCATACTTGAGAATATTGAATATCTATATTTTTCTGAGGTAACCAAGAATATCTAAACCAAAATTCTTAGTGAAGGTGAATAAAAGAAGGCCGAAATGCAAGGAAGGATAAATTCTTTTGATGGTGCTTTCTAAGGTATGTTATTTACAGGTCATCTCACCATTTTCTCTATAACTTTTTTTTCTATAATGAGTCAGACCATTAAATTTCTATGCAAGTGAGAAACCATATCCAAGTATCTGTAAAAAAATCTTCATCTTGTGGGTCTTTGTATTTTGGGTAAAAACATCATAAATTCTTCATAACAGATCCAAATTCAGTGAGACAAAATGTGTTGGTTAGGGTACACTATGTAGTATGTTTTATAATAGTTTCATATCATTGCATCAAATATTTTGTGTGGGGAATGCTGTACAAGGTCTCTCTCTAGAATAAGCCAAAATTCAACAAGGTATGCCATTTTTACTATAACTCCTTTTATGAGAGGTTCCAAGTAGTGAAACTTGGAGGAATTGAATAAAACACACTGAAGAATATTTTCTATCAGTTTCATATCTTTATACATTACAGGTTCAAAGTTATGATTGCTTCAAGTTAGGGTTGTTGACTAATCCAAAACTAGGTATGTGAGACTAAAGAAAAGTTTGATGAAAATGCTAGTCTCTTGTTTTTAAAGTTAGGTAAGGTTTGTAGGAATTTGATCATATACACCAAGTCTATTATAGAGCTACAAATCATATTTGGATGATGAAATTGATGAGGGATTTTGGTTGTGGTACATGTTGAGTACATGGTTGAGACAAGTAGTTGATGAGTTGGCCCACATACATGATGTGTATAGTTGATGATGTTTGTACATATTGATGAGTCATATTTGATGAGTAGTTGACACATGATTGGTACATACTTGGTACATGGTTGGATGAACTTGTTTATGGTATAGGTTGATTACAGGTTGGTGCTTTGTTTATGGTATAGGTTGATTACGTGTTGGTGCATGGTTGATGCACTTGTTTATGGTACTGTGCTGATTACAAGTTGAGGTATAGGTTGACGATGGTTCATATTTATTGGTACAGGTTTACAAGTGGTATATCTTACAAAGTGATTGTGTGATAGTGGTTCCATCATCTCTACTCTACTCTGTGTGTGGCAGGATGGGGTAAGGACAGTGGTTGTAGCCACCTTCCCAACAGGCCTGAGAACATTGGGGGTTGTGGCCTTCCCGGGTTGTAGCCTGAGAATTGGGGAGCTGGAGCTTCCCTTTAGGGTTGCAGCCTGAGAAACTAGGGGTTGAGCCTCCTTCCGCCTGCACCTAGGAAACAAAGGAAGTTGGTGCTTCCAATGAATGTAATTCTTCAAGACATATAAGAAAAAACATTATGTGGTTTTCTCCCGATTTGGGTTTCCACGTAAAACACTAGTGTACTATGTATGTGTGTGATTGTTTATTTCTTACTACTCATTATTAGATAATAATTCTACATTGATATAACATTTGAAGAAAAATGATTATAATTATGCTATTACCGATTCACCCCCCCTCTTAGTAATCCAATAGAACACTACCTCATACACCAAGTTGAGGAGATTGAAATGTGTGGACCTGCATGTTGGAATATTAAGAAGGGGTGGTGAATTAGTATGATCACTTTTACCACTTTTAACCACAATATGTAAACTTCAACTTAATTAATATTATATCGTCATTCTATCATTAGTGAATCATGATCATATAAACATAAGAAAAGTCACATCAAGTACAACGTACACCAGAATTTACATGGAAACCCAAATGAGAGAAAACCACATAATGATTTCTTATATATCAAAGAATGAATTCATTGGAAGCACCAACTTCCCAACTCTCCAGCTGCAACTGGAAGGAGGCTATGACCCCCTATTTAAAGGCTCCAACCTGAAGGAAGCTACAACCCCTTGATTCTTAGGATCCAACCTAAAGGAATCTCCAACTCTCTGATTCCATTACTCCAACCGAAAGGAGGCTAAAAGCCCCTTTCCTTGCCCCATCCTATCGCCTTGAAATATAAGTGTAGACCAACTATCACTACCACAATCACTACCACTATCACTATCACTACCACTGTCACATCAACCTATAACCTAAAAACCTGTCATTGTATCGAACCTCTCCAACCTATCACTGTCACGAATAGTCAAGTTGATCCTCTCACATGGGTCATATACCAAGGACACCTCTCAACTATATTTCCAACATCACCAACACATGCCTATACCGAGAATGTACCAAGATCACCAACATACCATCAGAAGATATGTGTCTCAACCATGTATGAAATCATGTGCCAAACCATTAAATTGTACCATACCAAGGATCAACTATGTAACAAAACCTGTACCATAATAAGTGCATCAACCATGCACCAACACCTGTACCAAATGGTGCATCAACCATGCACTAACAACTGTAGAAAATCGTGCATCAACCATGCACCATAACCTGTAGCAAATCATGCATCAACCAAAATCTGTGTCTTACCATGTGCCAACACCATATCATGCATCAACTATGTATCTCACCATGCATCAATGTCACGAAGGAATTCCTCATACATATACCAAAAATGTGTCTCAAACAATGTGCCCAATATCCAAGATGCTCCTCAAACAATGTGCCTCAACCATATACCATATCACTCATGATATGTATGAATCATGCCATACACCATGCACCATAATATATCATCAATGAAGTGCCTCAAAAAGTACCAAACAATCAATATCATATACCAAGTATATTCCTCAATCATGCACCTAATATGTGCCTCAAGCATGTTCCAATACCTCAACAATATACCAAATATTTTCCTCACACATGCACTGTAACATCATCAACATGTAACCCTAAAAACATACATATAAACATAATTTTAACTCTATAACATACCTGGTTTATGTGATCTCAAAACAATTGACCTTCCTCAACTTCAACAACAACATAATATCATCTTCATCAAATTTTACCTTAGTCTCATGGGACTAATTTTTGTATTAGTCACAAACCCTAAATTTCAACAAGCATAAATCCATACCAGTAATGAATAAAGGTATGAAACTTGTACCCAATATTATTCAATATATTCTCTGCAATTTCTCCAATTTTCATTGCTTGGAACATCCCATAAAAGGAGTTATAGAAAAAATGACAGACCTAGATGAATTAAGGCTTATTCTAGAGAGCCAACTTATGGAAATTGCCACATGCAGAATAGTGGATATCTAGATAATAAAGTAATAGACAACATGCTAAGAAAAATACTCTATCCAATTAATTTTGTCTCACTAAATTTGGATCCTCTATGAATATGTTATGATTATTTTACCTGGAACACCTGTTTGCGACTAGTTTCCGGACAATCCAAAAACCCTATTTTCCACAGAGTGTATCTCAAAAAATAATATGAACAAGAAGCTAAAATTTGTACCCTGGTATCTTGACATGTATTATAAATATTCTCCAAGTTTAGATATCTTAATCATTCTAGAAATAAAGTTATATAAAAAATGTTAAGATGACTTGTAAATAACATACCTTAGAACACATCCTCACAAGACTTCATCCTCCCTTGGAATTTCAGCCTTCTTCACTTCATCTTCCATATGAAATTATCCTCATATATCCTTTCTTACCTCATATAAAGATCACTTTCTCACTTAGACATATATTCAATAAACTTATGTACACAAATGAGAGGCTCTTGATGTGTATTTATACTCTTCCAAGTGACTTCTTTACTTAACTTTAGGGTCGGCTTGTAACTTCTTTTTTACAACTGTCTTACCCTTTTTCCTCATTTTGGGGTCAATTAATAACTTATTTTTGCAACCACTAATCATCTTCTCAACCATAATTTGGGGCTTCTTAACCATACTTCAAGGATTCCATCTTCAAGAAGAAATATCTCCTCAACCATGAGGAACTACATGGCATACCACCTATCACCGGAAATAACATGATGAAGACTATCCATACATGAGTGAGTTAACTTATTTTACTCCATCCTTCATGACCTAATTCCATGATCAACTATGGGATCCTTAACCATACTTAGGGATTTCTTATAGACTTCTTCAAAGCATCTTCTTGTGAGAGCGATGCTTAGAGACACACCATAAGGGGATGTTGGCACAGGGGTAGACCGAGGGTTCAACACTACAACATCGTACCAAAAGAACCCTAATTACTAGCCCTTTCAACAACACCTGCGAAGTAGATGAAGTCTCACCCGAGGTAGAGGCAGGGGTGCTTGTAGGACTCAGGTGTCTACAACCTTAGTTGGGACACAAATATGTGATTATAACACTTAATAGATCACTTAGCACTGTTTTTGGAAGCAAATGCTACATCAAAAGAGAAAATGGAAAAATGGGAATGTTTGACTCTTGTGTGGACAAAGGATTACTTGTTGGTTACTCAAGTAAAAGGAAAGCATAGAACTGTTACAATCTGATATTGAACAAAGTTGTAGAAATAATCAATGTAACAATTGATGAAACATGCAGACCATAATCAAAGGAAGAAGAAAATGAATCAATGGAACAAATTTTTGAAGAAGAATTAGAAGATGAAAATGAAGTAGAAGAGGAAGATGAAGATAATCCAACAGAAGTAGAAGAGCAATTTCAGAAAGTGCCTCCAAAGACACCTAACAGACGATTACAAAAGAATCATCCTTCAGATCAGATTATCGGAAAAAAAGACGTAGGAGTTGAGACTAGAAGAAGAATCCGTTCACTTGAACAAACACACCTAACACTCACATCTATGATTGAACCAACCTATTTTGAGGAGGCCAGCAAGGATGAATTTTGGAACAAGGCCATGGATGAAGAATTGGATCAAATAGAGAAAAATGACACTTGGGAATTGGTTCCAAGGCCAAAGGATAAGAATATGATTGGCACAAAGTGGGTATATAGGAATAAATTGAACGAAGATGGACAAGTTACAAGGAGCAAAGCTAGATTGGTATGTAAATGATATGCACAGGTTGAAGGAATCGACTTTGAAGAGACATTTTCCTCAGTTGCTAGAATGGAAGAAATCCGATTTCGTTTAGCTTATGCATGCTCCAAAAATATTAAAGTGTATCATATGGACATAACATCCGCTTTTCTGAATGGGGAACTTGAAGAAGGAGTCTACATTGAACAACCAAAATGATTTTAGTTGTCAGAGAATGCAGACTATGTGTGCAAATTAAAGAAGGCCTTGTATGGTCTAAAACAGGCTCTTAGAGCATGGCACTATAGAATAGATAAATATATACAACAGGCAGGGCTCAGAAAAGGAAGTACAAAAAATAACCTCTACATCAAGGTAAGTCAAGGTAATATTTTATTAATTGAAGTTTATGTTGATGATATTATTTTTTGTAGTGATGATGACAGGTTAAGCCAAAAATTTGCAAAGGATATGCATAATGAATTTGAAGTTTCATTACTTGGAGAACTATCCTTATTTATGGGACTTCAGATATGTCAAAGAAACCAAGGAATTTTTATTTCTCAAACCAAATATATAAGAGAAATTCTAAAGAGGTTCGGAATGGAAGATTACAAACCAGTTATCACTCCCATGCAAACCAGTTGCAAGTTAAGCAAAGATGATGATTCAAAGTATATAGATTAGAGGCAATACAGGTCAATGATTGGCATCCTACTATATGTGACAACATCCAGACCAGATGTAATGCAGGCAATTGGACAGGTGGCACAATTTCAAGTAGCACCAAAGGAATCACATGTATTAGCAATGAAGAGAATTTTCAGATATCTCAAAGGAACAGAAGAGTTTGGATTATGGTATCCAAAAGGAAAGGATATATCTCTTATTTCATACACAAATGTAGATTGGGCAGGTTGTATTGATGACTGACGAAGCACCAGTGGAGAAACGTTCTACTTGGGTGAGTGTTTAGTATCATGGCTAAGAAAGAAACAATCATCAGTATCTCTATCTATAGCCAAGGTAGAGTATATTGCAGCAACAATATGTTGTACACGTGTTCTTTGGATGAGACAAACTTTGAAATATATACAGGTTGAGTATGATGAGCCCATTCCAATCTATTGTGATAATACAAGTTCCATCAACATCTCAAAGAACCCGGTGATGCACTCCAAGACGAAGAACATTCTAATCAAGTATCGCTTTCTATGGGAACATGTTATAGAAAAGAACATTAGAGTTGAGTATGTGGGCAGAAAAGAACAAGTGGCATACATCTTTACAAAACCACTTTCATGGGAAGCCTTTGAGTATCTTTGCCAGAGACTCAGAGTTATTTCTACTCCAAAATGATTTCTTTTGAATTCTTATCTTATATGTCTTATATGTACACGAGGAAGCACCATAAAGGGGACAATTCAGTTAGGGGGAGCAACCTCGGATGGAAAGATACCTTTTCCATTGATGAAAAAAGGGGAGAGATTTATCAAATGCAGAGGACAAAGGAGTGATTCTAGGGGGAGAAATGGTCATAGATATGTAGAGGACAGATTCATGGTTCTAGGGGGAGCATGAGTGATACGAATTCAGTATTGCATGAAATGATTTTAGTATTGCATCAAAGTGTTTCCATCAATGCCAAAGGGGGAGATTGTTGATTAAGGTTGGTTTTTATTGATGTCAACCCTCGAAGAAAGTCCGGTAGTGAATTTCAGTAGCACAAAGGTTTGGTTAATGGGCTTAAGGTTGTTTCATGTATAATGGTATGAGTTTTAATATATTTGAATGTAATACTATTCTATATGGATAGTACATGTCATGCCATTTCTGGTGGTATGTGGAACATCACATAACTCCTCACAGTTTGAGATTTATGGCCTTACGAAGTTGGAGGACCCTCAGATGTTGGCTTGAAGCCCCAAAAGGTCAAAGAAGTAAAAGAGCTTGCAAAGAAGAAATTATTATTTAAATGATAAAGTAAAGTGACAAATTCAAGAAGGATTATTTAAATAATAAAGTGAAGTGACAAAATCAAAGAAGATTATTTAAATGATAAAGTGAGGTGACAAAGTCAAGAAGGAATATTTAAATGATAAATTAATGGAGAACTTTATAATTATGGAAAGTGGTTAACCCTAAAAATGAGGAAAATAGGTTAAGTGACCTAAAAATGGGTTAAGTGACCTAGAAATGGGTTAAGTAACCTAGAAATGGGTTAAGTGACATAGAAGATGGAGAGTATAAATAAGAGGGAAGGATCTCTCATTTTACATCGCACTTGAGAATATTGAATATATATAGGTGATTGAGGTAACCAAAGGATATCTAAGCTTAATTTCAGAGGGAAAGTGAAGAAAATAAGGCTGGAATTCAAGGGAGGATAAATTATTTTGATGATGCTTTCTAAGGTATGTTATTTATAGGTCATCTCACCATTTTTGCAATAACGTTTTTTCTAGAATGATTCAGACCGTGAAGTTTAGTAAGACAAAATGTGTTGGTTATAGTACAATTTGTAGTATGCTATTTAACATTTTCAGATCTATTCAACAAATATTCCGTGCGGGGAATGCTCTACAAGGTCTCTCTCTAGAATAAGCTAGAATTCAACAAGATATGCCATTTTTTCTATAACTCCTTCTCTGAGAGGTTACAAGTAGTGACACCTGGAGGAATTGCATAAAACACACTGAAGAAAATTGTGTATCAGTTTCAGTTCTTTATTCATTACAGGTACATAGTTATCATTATTTCAAGTTAGGGTTGTTGACTAATCCAAAACTTTCATGTGAGACTAAAGAAAAGTTTGATGAAAATGATAGTCTCTTGTTGTTAAAGTTAAGGAATGTTGGTAGGTATGTGATCATATACACCAGGTCTATTACATACTTACAAATCATATTTGTATGATGATATCGACGAGAGATTTTGCTTGAGGTACATGTTGGGCACATGGTTGATACAAGTAGTTGATGAGTTGGCACATACATGAGGTGTATAGTTGATGATTTTGGTACATATTGATGAGTCATAGTTGATGAGTAGTTGAAACATGATTGGTACATACTTGGTACATGGTTGGATGCAATTGTTTATGGTATAGGTTGATTACACTTTGTTTGGTACAGGTTGGTGCATGGTTGATGCACTTGTTTATGGTACAGGTTGATTACAGGTTGAGGTACAGGTTGATGCATGGTTGATGCATGGTTCGGGTTTATTGGTACATGTTTACAATGGTATATATCATAGTGATAGTGTGACAATGGTTCCATCATTCTACTTCTACTTCAGGGCGGTTGGATGGGGCAAGAACAGGTGGTTGTATTCACCTTCCGGTTGTATCTAGAGAACATAGGGGGTTGTAGTGTCCTTCTGGTTGTAGCCAGAGAATAGGGGAGTTGGATCTTCCTTTAGGTTGTAGCCTGAGAAATAAGGGGGTTGGATCCTCCTTCTAGTTGCAGCTGGAAAACAAAGGAAGTTGGTTCTTCCAATGAATGTAATTCTTCAAGACATATAAGAAAAAACATTTTGTGGTTTTCTCCCGCTTTGGGTTTCCACGTAAAACACTAGTGTACTGTGTATGTGTATGATTGTTTATTTGTTCATTTCTTATTTACTGTA
>SNQJ01S0118606.1:10678-25762 GCA_010110895.2 Picea sitchensis
TGTATAGTTGATGATTTTGGTACATATTGATGAGTCATAGTTGATGAGTAGTTGAAACATGATTGGTACATACTTGGTACATGGTTGGATGCAATTGTTTATGGTATAGGTTGATTACACTTTGTTTGGTACAGGTTGGTGCATGGTTGATGCACTTGTTTATGGTACAGGTTGATTACAGGTTGAGGTACAGGTTGATGCATGGTTGATGCATGGTTCGGGTTTATTGGTACATGTTTACAATGGTATATATCATAGTGATAGTGTGACAATGGTTCCATCATTCTACTTCTACTTCAGGGCGGTTGGATGGGGCAAGAACAGGTGGTTGTATTCACCTTCCGGTTGTATCTAGAGAACATAGGGGGTTGTAGTGTCCTTCTGGTTGTAGCCAGAGAATAGGGGAGTTGGATCTTCCTTTAGGTTGTAGCCTGAGAAATAAGGGGGTTGGATCCTCCTTCTAGTTGCAGCTGGAAAACAAAGGAAGTTGGTTCTTCCAATGAATGTAATTCTTCAAGACATATAAGAAAAAACATTTTGTGGTTTTCTCCCGCTTTGGGTTTCCACGTAAAACACTAGTGTACTGTGTATGTGTATGATTGTTTATTTGTTCATTTCTTATTTACTGTATAGTTATTATATGATAATGATATATCGATATAATACTTGGAGTATATGTCTAAAAATGATTTTATTTCTCTATTACTAATTCAACCCCCCTCTCAGTAATCCAACATTACTTATATACCAACGTCATCCACCCCGCCGTGGGTCAATTATGTGGAAAACTATCCTATGCATTCAACTCCGCATGAGAATGAATATTTCCCTTATTCTAAATTAGATCTAGTAGTTGTCATGGTGATCTCTTCAATAGGGACTTTAGATCTTTATCTCCCCACCCCTATCGAACCTCTCGACATGTATTCCTTCCAAAGTGTTGTTCTTCTGTCTCACAAAGATCTCTTAGAATCCATGATCGAGGTTTGTCCCTTGACATGTATTCCTTCCAGAGAATTATCCTCTTGGAATCCATGATCAATATGATATCTACGAGCATGGTTCCCATTTCTGTGTCAAGCTCATTAAAAAATGAATCAAAGGTCTAGAAATCCAACCTTGTAAAGTGCATAGTTATTTTCATATGTCAATCTCATTAACAAATGAAACAATTGCCTCTCCCATTGATTCAAGACTTTCGTAAGAACTCATAATTGGACCTTCATTTCATCTTCCTATGAAAATTGACCCTATTTCTTCCTTTGGTTAACATTTTCCTATTAGTAGCTAAAAATCTAATTTGGCATAGAAATTGGTGATGGGAGAAGAATTGGAAGATGAAACAAAGCTTTGGGGGCATGTGTCCATCCTTTGATAATCATTCTGGAGTTAAGCCACTAGCTTCCCAAGCTGGGGGAAAAGTACCAACCACCCACCTTTGGAATTTACATTGGTAAGTGTTGAGCACAGGGAGTTTTCTAGTTTCAAGCTTGCAAAAAAAAGAAACCTAGCCAAGCATAGGTTTACTTTGTTTCAAGCTTGTGTAAAAATGAAACCAATCACGAGCTTAATCTTTGTTCTTTCTTGTGATCGTAAATACATGATAATAGGTTACCAAGATTAGTATTTTTTCTTTCTCATGCTCGTTAATATATGAGAATAGGTTACCGAGTATACTTTTATCTCTTTTTTGGACTCGTAAAAGCTATACGAAAAATGAACTCTTTGGAGTCTCCTTTAAGTTCTTTTCAAACTCTATAAATATCAAAAGATTTCCAAGTGAGATTGTTTCCTTTCACACTCGTTAAAAGGTTAGAAAGGGTGTCTTTCGAGTGATATTTTATCCCCTTTTCAGCCTCTTTAGACTAATTACAAAAAATAACCTCATTATGGAGAACTCTTTAATCTATTTTCAAACTTGTTAAAAAATGAAAAGATTGTTGAGTGATCTTGTTGTATTTCACTCTCGTTAAAGTGAATTAGAAAGAACGTTTGTTGAGAAATAGTTTGTCTCTTTTTTGGTCTCTTCATACTACTTATGAAAAAGGAACACCCTATCCATTATGGTTAGGAGAGTTCTCCTAGGTATTATTTTATACTTTTTTCAGACACTGGAGATGAAATTTACGAAAAAATCCCTTATGGAGTTTTCTCTATGACCTTTTCAGAATCTCTAAATATGAAAAGGCCATCAATTTTACCTTCTTTGGGCTTGTTAAACTTTACATCGAAGGACCCACACAAGGGACCGAACACCTCCTTCTTCAGGTTCTTTAAAAATATGCCGAGGGACTCATCACCAAATGAGCTATATTGAACATCTGCTATCCTCCTCAAGATCATAAAACTAGAAAGAGGTACTTTCCAATCATGGTAGGGAAGTTTTTTATGGTTTTTCCATCTTGTTATCTTCTTTATCATGAAGATATTACTACTTTGAGTCTCTCTTGAACATTGCACCTATTCTATCATCACATATAACTATCGGGTCATCCATTATCTCTCATTGACCACCATCTCCATCATTGTGTCACATGACCAGTTATTATGGTATTCATATGAGTTAATGATGCTAAGTCAAGCCATTTGTCATGCATATTTGTTTAAGGGAAGTTTCCCCATATCAACCTCCTACAGTCCATTTTTTCCTCTTTCTCCCATCCATCCCTATGTCAGTTATGCTCCATTATTATGATTTTCCCACCATCTATCTTCACCCATTTCGTGTTGATTGACGGGGGATACATCAAGGCCCTCCTTCAACGTATTTCATCTTGTCGACTCCAACTCATTATCCAATATTGAAATCTAGAAACCCATTAGTACCTTGGGACTTGTAGACATTAGTGGCAGGTCTCCTTGCATTTCGAAAGTAGGTTTACATCATTGGCTCTTGTCGAATTAATCTACAAGTGTTTGACGTCAACTCCTTTATTAACACTTTGTAGATTGTACTAGGTATACTTGGTTCCATAAGCATCATCAATGGACTCCATTGCATCTCTTAATGGTATACGTTAATGACTTAGAATCAGATGGCTTCTACCATGCTCGACTTCAACTCATTTATTTGCATGTCATATATTCATACCATTTTTATTAAATACAAAGACCTTGGGAAAGCTCACCCTCACGTTAGATGATATTCTTTCCCAAAATGCAATGGAGAATATTCATGAGCACTTCACCGATTGTTCAGTTATTGATTCATCTTACTACTTTGTGTGAAGTCACATAGATCCACATTTGTACTTGGTCTTGGCTATGATTTCACTTGCATATTGCACAGATCCACAGTGTATACTTTTGTGGCCATGATCGCATCATGATTGGTTTTGTATGGATCCACAATGTATTATGTTGTGGCCATCATACCATCACTTGTGTCATGCATGGATCCATAGTGTATTTACGGTGGCTATGTTCTTTTCTTTCTTACCAAGCATGGGTATGCCCTCCTCTACGATATTTTTCTGCAGGACTAGAAATTCTCTTCTGCAATCTTCTTTTCCCATAGCTCTGTGACTTGATTTATAAAGTGTTTCATCCATCAAACACCTCTTCTGACCTCACACCTTAGGGGTCATATGTTATAATTTTATTTGGCACCTAATCATTAGGTCATTATCACCTAAAGATCACCTATCCAATCCAACAACATTCACCACTTTTTCTATGACATTCTAACCTAATTTCCACTTGCTTTCTCTTATCCTTCATTAAGGGTGCGATCGAAAAGGGTTCGGTTGCATTTTTACTTCATTGGGGGGGGAGGGGGTAGGAACCAAAGGGTTTGTCCATCCTTTTCCTTCATTGAGGGTGCAAACAAAAGTGTCAGTCGCTCCCTATGGCTTTCCAAGGAGAGACCAATCCCTCTGTCTGTGTGTATAGGTCTCTACTAAGCATAGAAGCTTCTATTTTTGGATTTGGTTTTGACTGATGAGATCTCCCACTGAATTCTCAAGGTTTAGCTTCAATAATGATTCCATTATGAGCTCAAGAATATTATACTAATAAATATATGGACTTATCCCTAAATCCCTATAAGAACCAAGCCATTTCCTATGAAATGGAGGGGGAAAGAGATAGCAAGGTTACTCTGGTGATTTGGTTACAAGAATTGGGAAAGGAGCCTGGAAGGAGGCCAATTCATCAAATTCTCATTTGTAAGTTGTAATATTGTTTATTTGATTAATAGAAGACATACTAGATGTTTCCCTCTATCTAATTGTTCATAAACGTTTATGTATTCATTGATAGATAATTAGTATAATTATGTGTTATGATATGATATTAGATATGTTTTCAATCCATGTATGATTTCTTTGATATTTGGAAGGATTTTATCTTCTTTGGACGTTTTCGTGTATGAATAATATCTAGGAACATACTTGGTTTATGTCTCTATTCTTGTCTTATTCACTGGTAGAACCTAAGGGAGCTCAGCTCCTGCAGGGTGAAAAATCCCTACAATAACACCATCACACAATATAAAAATCCCTCAACCACATCAGAACATAACCACTCAGCAAGCCAACCAACATCTATCATATCTAAACATCATAACAACCATACAAATAATTGTTGGCATGTTTTTAGACAAAGGCAGAGTATGCGTATTTTTCATTGATGGTGAATATCAGCACGTTCAGTAGCGTAGCGATAACTATAAGATCAGCAGTGTAAGCTCAGAAGGAGGAAAACAGTCAAAGCATGAAAAAGGTTTTGTTTTGGAGTTTCACAGATCGAGAAATCCAAAGGAAAGAGGTTCAAACTCACGATATGTGAAATCGCGATAAAATTCCTGACCATTGGAGTCATAGGACACATGGCAAGTGATTGGAATTTTGTTGACTTGCACATTGGAAGAGTCAATGGAGCATGGTGTGGGAACTCACGATATGTGAGATCATGAAAATATCTGGATTGTCAAATCATCGAGATCATGGACCGTTTATCAGGCATGACGAAGGCCCGTGAAGTTGTGAAATCATGACAAGATCTTGATCATTGATCCAAGAGGGAAATGTGGCGAGGGATTAACATTTCATTGATTGGAAAGTCAAAGGAGTGAAGTGATCGTTTGATTGGTGAGTGGTCATATCTCGTGGTCACATTGTCGAGAGTTGGAGAGAAGAGCTAGAGAAGCCAAGCTCTATTTCAGAGTTCATGACATGGAGAGTCAAGAGGAATAATCACAAAATACCCAAGACGCGGAAGTGCGAAATGCGTTTTCGAATAAGGTTGTGGTCACAACCAATGGTTACATCTGCGGAAGATGGAGGAAGAAGCTAGAGGTGTTAAGCTCCATCTCAGAGTCTTAGAGATCGTGACTTGGAGTATTGAGATCCTTCATCGTAGGAATCGCGATATGCAATATCACAATGAGATATGGACCATCAGATCATTAGAGATCTCAACCATTGATCAAGATCGATGAAGTTTATAAGTTCACGAAATACGAAGCACCTTTTGTGACACAGACCCCCGAACCCTCAGGTCGAGATCTACTCAGGATCATTTTAAATCCGCCCCTCAAGTCTGATCAAATTTTTGATTTTCCCCATAGGGAATCCCTCACACACATGACAGTGTATCCATAGGTCCTTATGAATTGAGCCTGCGTGAACAAACACTAGGCGCCAACCCAAATCTCCTTACAGCACAATAACGTTGCGCCCTTCGCTAATTCAGGACTTCGCGTCTCATTATTTCGTGATCCCTGATGTCAAGTCTCTCAGCCCTCTACTACCGAAACCCAAAATGCCGATTCATTGAAGTGTTTGGTCGCGTCCTCCTCCACAGCCGTATTGCGTTTTGTGATTTCGGGAATCCTGGAACAAGGAACCCCTATCTCTTGTCTTCGAAAAAGAGAAATACCAAACCCCAATGCATTCATCAAAGACTGGCTCCCCTATGGGACTTTTCACTGATTCATAGTTTCGAACTTCGCGTCTTTGTGAATTCTGATGCAAGGCTTCCGGCTCTCCAACCTACGAAACCCTGAAACAGTCAACGAAGTTTTGACTCTGCCTGATGAAAAGTATGCCACCTGCCTTCTCCACTGTCCTCTGTCTCTGACATAGATTCTTTCCACCTGTCACTCCAACCTTTCTAGATTTCAGTACTTGAACGATCTTCCGACAACCGTTCGTCTGCACTCCAGATTTACGAACCCTAATTTACCGAAATGATCTTGACAGCTCAACAGTTATGATCAACAATCATCATTGAATCCTGGACCCTACGGGATGGTTTCATCCAAACCTTATCCAACCTACAACTCCTCTGGATCCTATGGTCCTTGCGACTTCGCGAGTTCTCCATGGAGAATTCCGACTGCTCATTGCTCCTGGACAGCTTCTGCGAAATAAACCAATGTTCTCTCTTCTGAGCTTTAATTCTGCTAGATGACTTCGACCCTCATATCCCTTTGAAGTATTTTGACCTCCATCCTCCTTTGAAGTATTCAAAGGTATTATCCCTCCTGAGCTTTCTCTTACAAACTCAAATCTCCAAAAGGGTTCCTACTCACACTCCTTGCGAAATACTTTCAAATACTCCTGGGTATTTGATCTTTCGACTCTGTGCACTCCTTGCAACAACAGTCCTTCAACTCTCCCTTTGGTTGATAAGTTCTAATCTTCCAAAAAACATGCGCACACTTTGCATGAATTTTGTGCTTCACTTGATCTTTTGTTGGAATGAGAACAACGGTGTCCCTCCTGAGCTTTCAAAGATAAACTTTGAACCTTTGTCAACGCACTCCTTGCAGACGTTTCACAACACTCCTTGAAGGAACTCTCACTCAGGATGAGAAACAATTGAAACTCATTCTCTTTCTCTCTCAAACTTCATATACTTAGCATGAAATCATACATTCAACAAAGAATAACAACAAAGGCATAAACAGAGAGAGTAAAAAACTGTAAGCATACCATTCACCATGTATAAACATAAAACATCATAACACCATGAATCTGATTCAAAGCTTCATATATTAATTCAAAGCTCATGTACATGGATTCTTCTCTACATCTCTCTCTGCTTCTATGCTATGCTAATTTTAATGATACAATAATACAAGAGTGAGGGTATCTATATTCATTTTCCCTCCTACTCTCTAAACTGTCTAATCTATAATTTAAATCTACCTACTTTCATTAACTAGGCTTAAATACCTTTTACATCGATAGATGAGAGAAAATAGCTCATGATCTGTTTACATCCTCCAAGATATAAATGAAAAGTACGCATTATTCCTAACTATTTCATTAACATCCGCTCCCTTAAAATTTTAAAACATTTCAAAACGTGAAAAATGCGTGTTGCGCTTTCCAGCTGTCTTTCGCCTCCACACTCACTTGACTTCTTATGATTCTCCTGCATCATACTCCCTCGCTTGAAAATTTTCATGAATTCCTGTTCATGAGCTCTCGCACGGTTTGTCCATGCTTCTGAATTTCTTCTTCATTTTCCCAACTGGCATCTTCAATTGGATGTCCCTTCCACTTGATCAAGTATTCAAAATACTCTTTTCTTCTGCTCTTCCTGCTGACTCTCTTGTCAATTATTCTTTCCATCTGTGGCTTTTCAACTACAGGCATTTTTTCAGTCCACTAAACCTCTGTATTTTCATCCTTTACTCCTTCTTCTCCATCTCTACAAGGGTACAAATCCACAACGTTGAATATCGGTGAAATTATGACCCCATCGGGTAATTCAATATCATATGCGTTTTCCCCAAATTTCTTCAATACCTTGCATGGTCCAATCTTTTTCATCTTCATCTTGTTATATGTTCCTCTTAGGATTCTCTCCTTCCTTAGATGTGAAAGAATTAGATCGCCAACTTCAAAGTGAATTTCTCACCTGTGTTGATCTACTTTGCTCTTGTATTCTTGATTTGAATCCTGCAATCACTCAACTCTCCTGTGAAGCTCCTTCATTTCTTCTGCAAAATTATCTGCGCTAACACTCCTTAATTCATCTTTTTCTGAATCTTTCAATTCAGAAACTCCCCTTAGCTACATTCCATATACAATCTGGAATGGTCTTTTCCCTGTTCTTCTATTGATCGAATCATTATAAGAAAATTCCGCATGTGGAAGAATATGATCCCATTGACTGTGGTGTTTAGTCACTAGGCTCCTCAGTAAATCTTCCAAGCTTTTTTTCACAACTTCTGTTTGTCCATCCATCTGAGGATGATACGTTGAGCTAAATGAAAAACTTGTCCCCAAATTCTTCCATAAAGTCCTCCAGAAATGTCCCACGAACTTGGTATCTTGATTAGAAACTATACTCCTTGGAAAGTCGTGAAGTCTGATGACTTCCTTGAAAAACAGGTTCGCAATATGAGTTGTGTCGCTGGTTTTCTGGCATGGTATGAAATGTGCCATCTTGTAAAATCTTTCGACTATGACAAAGATTGAATCGCATCCTTTTTTCATCCTTGGCAGTCCCAATATGAAATCCATGCTCACTACATCCCACGGCCTTACAGGTATGGGTAACGATTGATATAACCCTGTGTTCTGCCTTTTCCCTTTTGTGTGCTGACAAATTCTGCATCTGTCCACAAATTTCTTAACGTCTGTCCTCATCCCTGGCCAAAAATATGAGCCATTCAATTTTGAGAATGTCTTATCATGACCAAAGTGTCAGCCAATCCTCCACTATGTTTTTCCTTAAGTAGATTCTCCCTCATGGAGCATTTTGGAATACATAGCTGATTGCCCCTGAACAACAATCCATCCTGGATCATGTATTCAATCCATTGGGTTCTATCCCTGACAACTGAATTCTCAGACGCCTCATATGCTTCCTTAAAATCTGGATCATCCCTATACATCTCTTTGAGGTTATCAAAACCCAAAGTTTTGACTCTGAATTCCTGCATAAGAAAACATTTCTCGCTCAAAGCATCAACAACTTTGTTAGCAGTTCCAGAGATATGTTTAATTACAAAAGTAAAATTTTGCATGAATTCAACCCATTTAGCATGTTTTTGGTTCAACTTCTCCTACTGAGTCATGAATTGCAAAGCGTGATTATCGTTGTACAAAAACAATTCTTTAGGAACCAAATAATGTATCCATTTCTTCAGCGCTTGTATGACTGCATACAATTATTTTTCATATGTTGAGTATTTAATCTTCGCTTCATTCAGTTTCTCACTGAAGTATGCGATCGACCTGTCATATTGGCTCAAAACCACTCCTATTGTAAATACACTTGCGTCACACTTGACCTGAAATGTCTTGCTCAAATATGGCAAAACCGGAATTGGTTGCTACGTGATCTCCTTCTTCAACATATTGAAACTCTTCTCTGCTTCCTCTATCCAGTGAAAAGTTTTATGTCTTTTCTTCACCATATCCATCATCGGTGCGCTAATTCCACTGAAATTTCGGATGAATTTCCTATAGAAACTAGCTAAACCATGGAAGCTTTGAACTTCAAACACACTTTTTGGTGATGGACAATTCTTGATTGCATTCACCTTCTCCATATCCATCTTCAGCTCATTTGCAGAGATAACAAAACCCAAATAAATGAGTTTCGTCCTCATAAATGATGATTTCTTCATATTTATCAACAATTTCTCTTGCTGTAATTTCTTCATCACTGTAGCTAAATGCTTCAAGTGTTCTTCTTTTGTCTTGCTGAAAATCAATATATCATCAAGATATACAATGACGAATTTCCCGATGAACTCCTTCAGGACTTCATTCATCAATCTCATGAAAGTACTAGGTGCATTTATTAAGCCAAATGGCACGACAAGCCATTTGTATAGCCCCTCATTCGTCTTGAATGTTGTCTTCCATTCATCACCTTCTCTCATACAAATTTGATGATACCCACTTTTCAAATCAATCTTTGAAAAAAATCTTGCTCCACTCAAGCAATCCATCAAATCGTCCATCCTTGGTAATGTAAATCTATATCCGATGGTAATATTATTGATAGATCTTGAGTCTGTACACATCCTCCAGCCTCCATCTTTCTTTGAGCTGAGCACTGTTGGAACAACACATGGACTCAATCTCTCTCTAATCAACCCTTTGTCCATTAAGTCCTGAACCTGCCTCTTGACTACTTTATTCTCCTATGGTGTCAATCTGTACGTGGCTTTGTTTGGTAAACTATCTCTAGGTATAAGATCAATGTGATGGCTTATACTTCTCACCAACGGTAACGAACAAGGTAGTTCATCCACTACTATATCAACGAACTCTTCCAACAATTTCTGGATTTCCTCTGGTAAATCATCCACTCTTGTACTGGTTAAAACAATTCTAGGCTTCTTGACCACAACAAATTGTGTGTCTTCCTTCTTCTTAACCTCTTTAATAAGTTCCTTCCCACTCATGAGAAGTATAGTGTTACTCACCTTTGTTTTCACCTCTTTGTCCTTAATTGGCAACAACATGTGCGTTCTCCCATTTTTCTCCAGGGTGTACCTATTCTTTCTCCCATCATGAACCACATTCCTGTCATATTGCCATGGTCTACCTAGCAATAGATGACAAACATCCATGGGAATGACATCACATAATATTTCATCCTTATATCCTCCTATTTTAAATTCAACTAAACATTGTTTAGTGACATTTACCTGATGTCCTTTTTGTAGCCACGAAACTCTGTATGGGCTTGGATGTACGATAGTCTCCATCTCCATCTTTTCTACCATCTATGTAGAAACGATATTGTCTGTGCTACAACTATCCACGATGACTTTACATACTCTGTCTTTTGTCTTGAAAGAAGTCTGAAACAGACTGTTCCTTTGGGATGGGTTCTCTACCTCCTTCTCTAGAGTTAAGAGAACTTTCCTCATCATCAAGGATCTTCCACCCTCAGCATCTTCTGCCTCAACATTCCATCCTTGTGCTTCGACAATGTGAGTCTCACCACCTTCTTTCTTTCTGTCTAGGCACTCATAAGATTTATGTCTATTTTTCCTGCAGACAAAACATTTCACTTCACCTCCTCGGCCTCTTCCTCTTCATCTATCTTAAGGAAAAGTATTTCTATTATCATACTGCCCTCTCTATGAGCTTCGTCCTCTCTCATGCTGAGTTTGAGGTTTCTTCCGTTCTTCCTTAGATTTCTAAGTTTTGTCTTGGGAAATTGTTTTGCCTCTGGTTTCACTTCTGCCTTGGCCTCTTTGACCTTGTTTTTGTCTCAGCTTTTCTTCATATTTCAAAGCCATATGATAAGCATCTTCTACAATCCGAATGATCATCATGCTCATCTCATATTGGATGTCATATCTTAGACCATTCATGTACTTGGCAACCTTTTCATCGTCGCTTTCCCGATGACTTGCTCTGATTTTTATCTTGTAGAACTCTTCAGTGTATTCCTTCACTGACATCAGCTTGTGTCTCAAATTATGCATCCTCCAAAACAGAGTAATTTGATAATCCTTGGGTATGAATTTGGCTTTCATCTTTGCAACCATTCTATCCCAACTTTTGATTTTTTGCTTGCCTTTGCAGTGTTTATCAGCCTGTAGTTCATCCCACCATAGTGTTGCATGCCCTTTAAGTCTAGTGACAGCATGTTTGACCTTCTTGTCTTCCTTGACAACCTCATAGTCGAAGTATTTATCCAGAGCTCTAATCCAGTCTAGAAGCTCTTAAACATCTAGGTTTCCTTCATATGCTAGAATGTCCATATTTTCTCTGGCACCTATCTTAGAAACAACCTTGAATAAGTGTTCATCTGCAACATCCTCGACTGCAACTTCTTCTTCGTGTCTAGTTTCACTTTCACTTTCAGCCTCGCAAAAATCCCCATCGTCAACTGTGCACCTCTGTGCTATCTCCATGGCATCAATCCTGGCACATAGTTCACACATTTCCCTCTCCACTACTAGATTAGGAATTTGTCTATCTCTTCTTCTCGGTGGCATGGCTGAGAATGTTCCCCTGTTCTCTGCTACAGAAAGAAAATAACTTTTTCTGTGCTATGATACCACAACTGACGCAGACCCCCTAGCCCCCAGGTCGAGATCCGCTCAGGATCGTTCTAAATCTACCCCTCGAGTTTGATCGACTTTTTTATTTTCCCCACAGGGAATCCCTCACACACATGACGGTGTATCCACAGGTCCTTATGAATTGAGCCTGCGTGAAAAAACACCAGGAGCCAACCCAAATCTCTTTGCAGCACAATAACACCACGCCCTTTGCTAATTTGGGACTTTGAGTCTCGTTAGTTCGCAATCGTTGATGTCGAGTCTCTCAGCCCTCTACTAATGAAACCCAAAATGTCGATTCACCGAAGTGTTTGGCTGCATCCTCCTCCACAGTTGTATCGCGTTTCGCGATTTCGGGAATCCCGAAACAAGGAAACCCTGTCTCTTGTCTTCGAAAATGAAAAATACTGAACCCCAATACATTCAGCAAAGAATGGATCCCCTATGGGACTTTTCATTGATTCAGAGTTTCGGACTTCGCATCTTCACGAATCTTGATGCAAGGCTTCCGGCTCTCCAACCTACGAAACACTGAAACAATCAACGAAGTTTTGACTCCACTTGATGAGAAGTATGCCACCTTCCTTCTCCACTATCCTTTGTCTCTAACATAGATTCTTTCCACCTGTCACTCCAAACTTTCCGAATTTTGGTACTTGAATGATCTTCCTACAGTCATTTGTCTGCACTTTGGATTTACAAACCCCGATTTACCGAAATGATCTTGACAACTCAAGAGTTACGATCAACGATCGCCATTGAATCCTAGACCCCACAGGATGGTTTCGTCCAACCCTTATCCAACCTGTGATTCCTCTAGATCCTATGGTCCTCATGACTTCACGAGTTCTCCACGGAGAATTCCGACCGCTCGTTGCTCCTGGACAGCTTCTACGAAATAAACCAATGTTCTCCCTTCTAAACTTTACTTATGCTAGATGACTTCGACCCTCATCTCCCTTTGAAGTAGTTCAACCTCCGTCCTCCTTTGAAGTGTTCAAAGGTATTATCCCTCCTGAGCTTTCACTTACAAAATCAAACCTACAAAAGGGTTCCTACTCACACTCCTTGCGACAGACTTTCAAATACTCCTAGGTATTTGATCTTTCGACTCTGTGCACTCCCTGCAATAGCAGTCCTTCAACTCTCCCCTTGGTTGATAAGTTCTAAGATTTCAACCAACCTGTGCACACTTTGCACGGCTTCTATACTTCACTTTCTCTTCTCCTGGAATGAGAACAACAGTGTCCCTCCTGAGCTTTCAGAGATAAACTCTGAACCTTTGTCAATGCACTCCTTGCAGATGTTTCACTGCACTCCTTGCAGGAACTCTCACTCAGGATGAGAAATAATTGAAACTCATTCTCTTCCTCTCTCATACTTCAGATACTTAGCATGAAATCATACATTCAACATAGAATAACAACAAAGGAATAAACAGAGAGAGTAAACAACTGTAAGCATAGCATTCACCATGTATAAACAAAAAACATCATAACACCATGAATCTGATTCAAAGCTTCATATATTAATTCAAAGCTCTTGTACATGGATTCTTCTCTATAGCTCTCTTTGCTTATGTGCTATGATGATGTTAATGATACAATAATACAAGAGTGAGGGTGTCTATATTTGTTTTCCCTCCTACTCTCTAAACTGTCTAATCTATAATTTAAATCTACCTACTTTCATTAACTAGGCTTAAATGCCTTTTACATTGACTGATGAGAGAAAATCGCTCATGATCTATTTACATCCTCCAAGATATAAATGAAAATTACGCCTTCTTCCTAACTATTTCATTAACATCTTCTCCCTTAAACTTTCAAAACATTTCAAAACGTGAAAAATGTGTGTTGCGCTTTCCAGTTGTCTTTCACCTCCACACTCGCTTGACTGTTTATGATGCTCCTGCATCATTTTGGTGCAGCCTGTGGTCACTTCCAGTGGTCATGTGAGGGGAAGAAACTAGTGGTTCTAAGCTCCATCTCGAAGTCTCGACGATCGCGACTTGGAGTGTCGAGACCCTTCATCACAGGAATGTCGAGAAGCGAATTCATGAAATTCAAATTTTGTTTAGCGCTCGGTCACAACTAGTGGGCATATGAGATAAACGTGAAATCCTATGGATTTAATCCAATGATGCTGGTTAATTGGAAACTTGATCAAAGGGTTATTGTTTCACCTCACAGGTAATCGATCAGTTATGATTCAGTTAGCAGAACTGAATCATGGTTCTTGGACGGTTGGCGATTAAGTTGTTGAGGCATTTTTTCCCAAGAAGATTCGAGGTGTAACTAAAGTTGTAGTGTATAAAAGAAACATGCAGTGACTGTCCATGGTTGGTTGTTCTGACTGAAAAATGAGTTGAACTGTAGAAAGGTAAAACTACAACATGCGCAGTGTGAAGAAAGATCAGAAATAAGGAACAGAAGTTGAACATAAGAGAAAAGGTGAAGAGAGAAGAATGTGCAAATATCAAAGAGAATGAGAAGGACAGAGAAAGAACAGATAGAAAGAGATATCAAGTCAAGCCAAATATGAACAGAGCAGAAGAATAGTGTAGTAGAGAAGAATTACAGAACAATGAAGAAGTGGTAAGAATTGATTTATCTGTGGTGTTGGTTATTCAATCATTTATTTGTAATAAGGGTGGTAGGGAGGTGTTAGGGAGGATTTGTTGTCCTCAGAGGTTCAAGTGGGTTCTTGAACACAGGGAGTTGTAGCTTCCATATGGTTCAGCCAGAAAAACCAGGGTGGCAGGGTGGTGCAAGGGAGAACAATTGTTCTCTATTATACAGGTTGGTGCCTGTGTGACTAGAAGTTGGTGCTTCCATCCAGTTGGTGCTGGAACACTTAGGGAGTTGTTTCTTCCTTCTAGTGGGTGCTAGAGAAACCAAAGAGTTGATGCTCTCAAACAAGTTGGAGCTTGTAAAACAAAGGTAGTAGCCTCACATTGATTTGGTGATCAATTATAGATGATGTATAGAACTTAAAAGACTGCCTATCATTTCGAAGAAGAAGAGGTTTTCTCCCTTTATGGGTTTCCTCGTGAAAATCTGTCTCTGTGTATATTTTATGTGTGAGTG
>SNQJ01S0118607.1:0-20792 GCA_010110895.2 Picea sitchensis
TAAAACCTGCTAAAAATAGTAAATTGCCAAAATGGCCAGAAAACTGTTTTGAGCCATTTGGAAAAGATGGGTGGCCCCCGATATCCACCTGGATCATCCAGAGGCCTTTTTGATATTACTCGTGAAGGCCAAAACCCTAGACATCCAAAATCCTAACCCTATAAGGTGAAACGCCAAAAGTCATGTGGGCCCTATGGGTAACTTGGTGTAATTTGGTACCTCAAATTCCTAGGGGTGTAACTTTTGCATACGACCTACATTTTGAGCACGTGATAGCCCGTTGGAAAGGTCTTTCAGAGAAATACACATTCTTCCATCAAAATCTGACTTTGTCTACAGTTTAACTATGGCGAGCCAAAAAAACAATGTTTAGGGCCCCAAAACGGCCCTGGAAGTACAACAAGATGTGTTGACATGAAAACATAAAAAATAATCCAGTTGGATTAGGAGGAAGGCCATCCATATCCACCTGGAGGATGTGTGGGGCTTCAAACAACCCCTTAAGTGTAGAACCCACAATTACAAAGCATTACAAATAAATATGTTGAACAAAACCGGACACAAGGAGCTAGTTGGAATAGGTGGGTGGTCGCCAATATCCACCTGTATCAGGTAAGCCATATGATAACATTCCCCCCTCAATCACAAGTCTATATCTTTGTATCAACTAAGAAATAAATACTAATGCAAAAGTAACTAATATATTGGATCTTTCAAAAGCCTATGATCTAAGTTTCAATGAAAAATCTTCCTAAAAACCATCAAAACTTGATGTTGGATGGTTCATGTGGAATGAACTCAAAAAGAGCTTAAATTGGGAAGTGGATAGTTTTCAGTCTAAACATTTCCTAATTACTTGACATTTTGACCATTTTCCAAGTAATTTAGCCAAAAGAAGTTGGCATCTTCTGTTAATTCGTAAACATGTAATATCACCACTCTACTATCAATGAATCACTAAAGCACTCTTTGAATATGGTGGTTTGGGATGACCACTAACCATTTTTTATACTTTTAGGTCTTGAACAACATCCCAATGTATCCCAGTTGGATAAACAAGAGCTAAATGGGATGAGTCTAGATTCCATGTTGGATCTTCCTAAATGTTGATTTGAAGTTTCAGATTCCATGTTGAAACTTCCCCGAGTTTATTGTTGGCCAATTTTCTGATTAAAGTGATGAAATCTTTGCAACACTCTTATTGTTGTTGTCACCCATTTGGCATTTTCTAAGTTTGTCATCTATATGTTGTTGTTTACTTGTTATTGTCAAAACTTTAAGTTTGACAACCATTTTCAATATTCCCTCCTTTGTCAGCTAAAATGAGAGACATAATGGGTTTTCATGTGGGTTACCCTTAACCAATTCATCACTATATTAAGTGGTTTTTGGTTTACCACAAACCTTATTCACTTGATTTGGTGGTTTTAGTTTACAACTAAACATTTTCACTTGATTTATGCACTCCCCCCTTAAGGTGTAGGAGAATCATCATTGTATTCCCTCCTCTATGATGCAAGAGAGTATCATTCTCATTTCATTGTCTGTTGCAAGGTGTGTCTTTACTCTAGATTGATTTATACGGTAAGACTGATATAACTGTTTGGTTATTGACGACCAAAGGATTGATCCACCCATAGTGAATCTTTAATCTTGTAAGTTTGTTTCATTTGGAGCATTTGTTTGAAGAATGATTATTCTTTCCACAATGATGACAAGGATGGAGATAAAAAAATTTGATCATCCATATTACTAAATCGATTGCAATGTTGGCACTTAACATTCTGATGTTGAATTGGAATATGTGAAGTTGAAAATTCTTGAAGCATTCCAACACTTTGGAAGTGGATTGATTTGGAATAATTTGGAATATGAAATGTAACTTTATTTTCATATCTGATACATGTTATGTGCTTAATGTTTCTAATTTCTTCCCAAGGTTTGATGATGGGATTGGAAAGAGTATGTTGAACATGTTCTTCGTCCTCATTTGAAACCATATATGAAGTTGTTTCACTGAGTTGTTCATGTGTTGAATATTGATCATTATCACATTCAAAATGTGTGTTGTTATGAACATAAACTAGTTTAAAATGTTGATTCATTTGTTGTATTTCATCATGCTCGAGCTATGATTGAGTCTGGAGAAGTTCTATTTTGGCTCGTGAAACTTGCAAACAAGTTAGAATAGATTGAAGATTTTCTTTGTTGATTGTGATTATGTTTTCGACATCAGTGAGTATTAAAGTGGTCAATACTATCTCTAATAATTCTTGACATCGAGCCATTTTAAAGACTGAATGATGCCTCCTTGTGAAGGTAGGTCTAGATTACAATTGACTTAACAACAAAAAAAGGCTTCTTACAACTCCACATTGTATACAATTTAATCACTCAACCAATTCAATGTACACTCAGAATTTCAATGACTCAATCAAGTCATGGATGTTGGGTTCGATTGAGAATGCATCCAACAAGTACAATTCAACTTGATAAGTAAACTTACAAAAGAAGAATATTTGCAAGTTTTTTTTTTTACTGACAGAATTAGCAACTAATCGGGCACTTTATTCGACTGCTACCACTATAACCTCAAGTTGTGCCCACAATGCCCCATACACGACAAAGAAGGTAAACCGGGGTTTCAAACCGGTGACTTCACATAACGAAACTTGCTTTAACAACACACACCATCATCGACTACCCTATACCCCCGGGGGAAGAATATTTGCAAGTTACAATACAATTCGATTTTGATTTGATTTGACACTTACAAAAAAATTGATGGAGTTTAAAACATTCAAATTGATGTAGAGTTGATGTTGATGTGTTGTTGAATGTTGATGTGATTGACAATGTGAATTCATAAATATTATTTGTAATAGTTTTATCACATGTGCTTGATTGACATTAAGTATATGTGCTTGAATGACATTAATTGTGTGTCTTGATTTCATTAACTTGCTTTGTACTCTTGGTTATATGATAGATTGCAATTGTAGTTTCAAATCTAAACAGAAAACATCATAAAACAACCATGCAAATATTCATCACCACACACAACTTAAGGTGTATCCCAAGATCCCCTTATTCAATTACTACTATGAGAAAAATGATATCCTTAGTATAGTACATAATGTTCTCATACATGTTTTCCTGTTTAAAATCCCTTCTTCAAAAGTTTCTACCACAGATTTCCAAGTTAAGCTATCACCAAGCCTTCAACATTTTTTTCCAAATCTTTTGAGAAAAAAATACATTTCATGGCGACCCTCGTAGTTCATCTTTATTGCAGTGTAACCCTTTTTCTGCATCAAAGTGTTGGTTTGTAATGCAATGTACTGGAGCTCCAATATAGCTACAGTTGCAGTGATGAGAAAACCACCATTACAGTGTCTATGGAGTCCCTCTAAAGAAAATGCGTAATCCCGTGGAGAGAAATGTCATCGCAGATAGTAAATCTCAGTCACTTTGCTATCTAAATGAATGATTAAGGGGCCAATGCTGCAAATTTCTGTCATGCCTTCTACGTGGATTTAGAACAACAACACATTTAAACTTAATGCATAGATTCAAGGTTTTTTTCTAATAATACAAGGATAGAAGATCATAGATCGGTTGTGACCCTTCGAGCTCATTGTCCAATTGTTTCCTTGATCAGTGCATAGACTTTAATCCATGCACCTTCGTCCAGTTCATGAAAATCTTGAAGAATAGTAAAACCAAATCTGTCGACCAAGTGCAATGTGTGCTCTCCTTTCCTTTTGGTAATGTGAATAACTCATCTCAGTTCTTTAAAGAATCAGAATCAGAGAGTTTTCGTATCATCCAAGTTCCTATGGGACTAAAGAATACAAATCCCTAAGATTTCTTTAGAAGTTTTGAATTACCCATCCATCAAAGTTTTGAATTACCAATGCATCACTACCATGAGAAGCTATCAAGCCTTTAAGATTAAAGGAATTTTGATATCTTGTTAAGAATATAAAGTACAATGGGTGATGTCACGGGTGATGCCACTTCATATAGAGATTTTTTCTAGATCTTAAAATTGTTAAGAATATAAAGTACAATAGGTGATGCCACCTCATATAGAGATTTTATCTAGATCCTAAAACTTTGCATGGTGATTAGGCTAGAAAATTTTAACTAAGTCACTTTTTCATTATTTGAGCATAGATCACTATTATCGTAAATGAATAATACAAATAAAGGTGACAAGAAAACTTAGTGATTGGTAATGTAAACTATAGGCTAACAGTTTTTGTAATGCATATTATGAATAATCTCATATTTATTGTGTTAAGTAGGCACTTTATATTTTAGTATGAGTGAAATGCTACTTCAATATCAAGGTAAAATATAACATTTAATATTAATAATAGTAATAAATATTAATAAAAGGTGAACATTTTAATTTAGTTTAGATTTGATTTTTAGTAGAGATTGAAAATAAAATATTTATCTTAAACCCAAAGTTATGAAGTAACTTGATAAAGAAGAATTAAATTTCTTGATGCGTGATTTTTTTAATAATTTAGTTCAATGTCATTTTTTTTAATAATTTAGTTCAATGTCATGTATTAATTTTTTTCATATTAAATGATTAAAAAATTTACATCTCAAATTTTTTACATTAAATAATTAAAAAAATTACACTTTAAAAATTTATTAAGTTTAGATATTAATGAAGTGATGTAATTGATATTTTTAAGATATTATAAGATACATAGGAGACAATATCTATGTCATATTATGCTATGTATATGCAATGTAATTAGATGCAAATTTGAAATAATTATATCTATGTAACTCACATATTAGGGAACGAGGATTAATAAGCATTGTGTGCTTAATAATCAAACCCTTAGAAAATGTCAAAAACGTTTTTTCCAATTTTTGTATTAGGATCAAATTCATTTGGATGATATTTTGAATTGAGGTGATATCATTTTTTTCATTTCAATGTTAATATGTCGTGTATAATAAAATTATATATTATAATTTATAAGATTATTATTTGTCTACACAGGAAATGTTCATGTAACATAATAAATAAATAAATAAAGTTATTAAAATAATAATAAAAAAATAATAAATCAATAATAAAAATTAAAAAATAATATATATATATATATGAGAAATATTTTAATATGATGATGATGATGATTAAACGTCCACTAAGATCGAATTAGTCTATTGGACCTTAAGAGGGTAAGTGATTACTTGTGATTCTTTAGAATTTTGTTTATGTGCTCGAAAAGCATTAAGATAAGCTTTCCAATATCATCATAGTTTTGTTGAGTTAAGAGGTTAGGAAGGTTGGTAGTGTGACAAATATTTTGAAAATGAGATCTAATCTGGGTATAGGCTGAACAATCTAAGAGAAAGTGATTTTCATATTCAACCTACTTAGTGTCACAAAGGTGACACACTCTTTCATCCCATGGCATTTTAGGAATTGACCAACGCCTAGTTTCACTATGGAGCTCGTGAGAATTTGTTATTATCTTAGTAATGCTTATTTTTTTCTTTACACTTGGAAAAACAGATAGATAATTTTGATCTTCTAGATTATGGTTGATTACATCCTTATAATACCTTAATTTTCTTTTTTCCTCTAACTCTTTATCACACCACATTTTCTCCTTAAATTTTGATTTGACGGATTTTTTAATAGTATCTTTATTCTGCAAAATGGTGTCTTCCATGATTCCCCAATAGTTTAGCCAAGATTGGGCATCTTTATGCCATCCTTGCTTGATTCAATGGTGGTTACGACTCAATTTTGAAGCAGTTTTAGGAAGCCCATTGTCTTCCATGTTGTTTAACTTCTTCTTATACATTAGGTATCTAGTCATAGCCGTGCTCTCAATGGGGGGGAGACTTGCTTCTAAGAGGAGGATGCGATAGAGCGTATTTCCTTTAATTTTGAGATTATAGGTTATAAAATTCTTTTGTATTTGCTCTATATTTCTTCAGGATTCACGAGAGATACTAAAACCCCAGACTTCACATCCATAAAGAATAACAGCTGCAACAAGAGTCTCAAAGAGGAGTTTCTTCTTATCCCAACTCCAAAGTTCAATTGATTTACAATTGTTTTCAAGCCCATAATAAGCTTTTCATCCCCCAATAATCCTTTTCTCAATGCTATAATTCCAGTTGAGCTTGTGGTGAATATCAATTCCAAGATATTTGTATGAAGTCACTTCCTCCAAGTTGTTGTTGTCATATACGAAGGTATCATAAATGATCTTATTGGATTTAATAATCATGACCTTAGTCTTATCAGTATTAACAGTCATACCCATATTAGAGAAAAAATCCTTGAGGATTCTTAGTTAGTTTTCAAGATCATGGGGACTCCTTGCCATAAGAACAATATCATCGGCATAAAGAAGAAGAGTGATTACTATTATCCCCGTTTTCTAGGGATAACTAGGAGATCATGTCTCGAGGCCCACAGGTCCTAGACATGGAGTACCGAGAGCAGGATTGACCTGAGTATGGCCCTAGAGGGCCCATGCTTCTTCTTCTTTGCTAGACTTGTCATGTTAGCAGCAACAACTTCCATCACCATCGGCTTGGATTTGCATCAAAGAAGACTCTTGCTCCATGAGGTAATTGGTCCAAGGTATCATGGTATGTATCATGTTTGATCGTTATAACCTTCTTATATATGCATCAGGTTCCTTACATTTCTGATAACTGCTTGGATCTTACACTAATCCACTTGACCATTGTTGGGGGGATTAACGGGGTGACCTATCAAGCTTGTATTCATGGGTTTTGGTTAGCCATCAGGGGGGATTTGCAGATCCATCATCCGCTCCCACCATTCTATCATCTTATCTCCCATACATCCATCCCATTCCCCTAGTCTGGCCATTAGGATGACCTTTTGAGGGTTACACTTTGTCCTGTGGGAAGAAGGGGCTAAAGGCCCAGGGGGGTGAAAGCAGCTGGTAAAAGATAGGGGCTAAAGGCCTGTGGGGTAAAAGCAAATGGGTAAAAGATAAAAAGCCATAGGAAATAAAACCTAGAGATGCTTCTTCATGGATCCCTGAAGGCAATAAAGGCCTCTCGATAAGAAACAAAAGGGACCCTAAGAAAATAACAAAAAGACCTAACTAAGAGGATGGTAGGTCTCATCATCATGATCCGCACCCATTATGTTCATAGGTATCTAGTAATATGACATCGCCATTATCTGGTCACTACACTGTGGCAGTGACCTTTGTTTGCAGGGCCAAGGGAAAGGGGTTCTCATCACGGTCACCTCTTTATCATTTCTAATGAAAATAACTAGTTTGTAACACTGTCAGCTCTGGTCCTCACGCCAAGGCAGTGTCCTCTGGTCAGTCTTTGAAGTAAAAAGAAAGAAAAAACAATAAAATGCAAAGAATAAAGGCAATAAAGGGGCTTGGAAAAGTGCATCCATGACGGTACAACTCACCTCCTACAAAAGCACCCACAAACAACACCTACCGGTTACTATGACTGACATCCCTAGACCATATCACTTCATGAACATGGCTTGAATGATCCTCATGGAAACTTTCCCTCTTCTGTGGGTATTAGCCCAATAGGTTATTCGCTTGTTTCTTCAATTTTGTATAAGTAGATATGTGTAATGCCTTTGAGCTCTTAGAGGATGTTTAGGGGTTTTATGCATGTATTTGATAAATTTAATGATGAAATATGATTGACATTGCCGTGATCCCTAGTGGACCCATGTGAGCCCATGGAGGGCTTAGTTTTTAATGTGCAGGACCATGCTCACGGGATGTACCAAGTGGACTGGTACACATGGGGATATGATTAGCTCTGACCTCCATGGGCTGAAGCATCTAATCAGATGGTTGTTAGGATGGCAAAGACATGACAACATTGAGATGAGCCATTGCACAAGAAGGGAAGAAGGACGCTCCACCCAGACACTTTGGCAAAGCCTCGACTTAGGGGGAATCACTCATTGTAGATGGAATGTTTGCCTTTGATGGACAAGACGCCACCTAGAAGAGCTGGATGTTGACTGAGCGCGGTGGCAGTGTGCTGGGATTGCTTGGCATGTGTGGCAGCTTGGGAGAGTTCCCGGCCAACGCTTGGTTTTATGGATGTCATTGGCTCAAAGGGCCAACTCGCATAGCTTGACGTCCCTCTTTAGCTCATTTTATGACATTTTTCCTACGCAATTAGTGTAAAGCAGCGTAGTTCTATTGTCACCTTTGCTTTTCCGTCGCTTTGGATGACTTAAAATTTAATTAGAAGGTCATGATTTGGTATAAATAAGAGGACGCTGTCTCTCATTTTAAAACATAACAACTCACTCTTGTGAGAGATGATCTTTAGTCTTTTACTTTGGTATTTTGCTCTTGGAAGTGAGACGCTTAACCTGTTGGAGGATCTTTCTTGGCATTTTATGGTGTTTCCTCATTGGAAGGTTTGGCTAAACTAGGGCCTGATGAGCATTCTTCATGATTTGTAAGTGAATTCTCATGCAAAACTTCTTAAATGAATAGTTGTAGGTTTAATCTCTTACATTTGCTAGGGTTACATTGCTATTATATTGCTTAATCTTGAAACCCTAGGTAGCAAGCACTACCGCAGGTCCTTGCTATATGTCCCCATGCTTGAGAAACTTTTTTTAGCCTTTATTGATTAAGGGAAGATATAGCCTAGCCATTGATACACTAATCATCCTTTTCCGGAAGTTATTGAAATATAGGTTTGAATAGCAGATCGCCCCAGGGCCTAGTTGTTTCTACACCTAGGGTTTTAACCTCTAGGGTTTGAAGAGCCTTGCTCCCTCAACACTTTTCTCCCTTAGACTTGTGTACTTAAAGCTAGCTGCTTTGCCAAGAGTATTGAAAGAAAGAGGAAGGAGCATGAGGCCTGCTTAAGCAACACCAGAACAAAAGGGGCCTCCTTCCCTTAGGGTTTTGGATCTAGGGCCCTAATACAAGACCATAGTCCCTAACCTTCTAGTCTTTAAATTTTGATCCTCCCCGGAGATCTTGCCCCTTACTTTTGACTCCATTTTACCCTAAGGCTCTGTATCTCTCCAACATTGAGCTTTTTCATCTTTCAAACTTTCAAACTTGAAACCCTAACTAACCCCTAAGTAACGCCTTTCAACCTAGAATAAAATGATGATGTCATGCCTTTATTAAGCTATTGTTGATAGAAAATACTATTGGTTTGGTCATCTTGTGATAGACACATTGATAAATTGATGATATTCAATTTAATTCAATTACCAAATGTTTAACTATCTTGTCTATTATACTAACCCTAAAAAAAAAAAAAGCATAACGCCATCTCTAGATATTGGACAATAGCAACTTATAGTATGTGAGAAATTAATAACATTTAATGCATTGATTTGATCCAAGGGTTGATTATTTTCATTAGATGCTATATTATTCTGGTGTTTATTGACAAGTCACATTATATAACTGTTGTCATTATTGCAATCATTGACTTCACACAATTACTATTGTATATGCTCATATGTATTAAATTTTGATAGTCATTGATTTATGAAGTACTAAACCATCACTGCATGTATTAGTTTCATTGTTGTTCTGTCTCAAGAAGGTGCCTTCTCTGTGGGTTGTTCTTCATTTGACTATCTTCTCACTGTAATCTCAGGAAGGGGAAACCAGCCTTAATCCTTTGAGCCTTTTCCTTTCAAACCCTGGACAAGCCAAGGACGTCTCCTTGGGCTTAGACACCCTAAATAGAAAGGGACCTCCCCATTGTGGTGACATTGGGTGGGGTAGGTCCCTGTTACGCCAGTTTGACCCTTACCCTTCAGCTACTTGACCTAAACTACAAACTGAGTGATAACAATTACTATACTACTTTTTCCAAGCAATCTTCTAACTTGTTAATGTATATGCCAAAAAGGGTAGGAGACAAGGGACAACCTTGTTTCACTCCAATATTGCAGTTAATCTCTTTTGACCAGCCCTCATTGTTTTTAAATTTAACAATAACATTTTCATACATCCTTATTACAGCAGCCCTCAACTCGAGAGGAACTTTTATCTCTTCCAACCTATTCCAAAGGTTTTACCTAGGAACCATGTCAAAAGTTTTTCTAAAGTCAACAAAACAATAAAAAAGATTGCTTTTAGTATTGTGGAACTCCTCTGTAATGATCATAAAGGTAACAAGATGGTCCACAGTTGAATGATATCTCCTAAACCTGGCATGGCCTTTAGCTCTTTTCCCGTGACTTTCTAGCCAAAAGCTAATCTTCTTTTCCAAAAGAATTCCATAAAGTTTGGCTAAAATAGGGCTAATCATAATGGTCCTATAATTAGAGGGAATGTCTCTATCCCCATTTTTAAAAATAAGAACAATGAGGCTTTGCATCCAGGGTTTAGGGAAGCCCCGTTTGACTACAAAATTGAAGAGCTTGTGTATGTGAGGGATAAGGATAGGCCCTCCAATTTTAAAAATTTCAGCTTGGTAGCCTTCAATGTCCTTAACTTTCTCATTTTCAAGTTGCTTAACCTCAAACTCTATGTCATCTAAAGAAAAAACTTCATCCTTTGTAGGGATAATAGGAATGGTGTCCATGACATTAGGGAACTCGTAAAGACTTTTAAGGTAGAAATTCCAGTCCCTTAAGGGAATCCTATTATTTTCTTTAGTATTGTGGTTTAGAATTTGGCTTCAGAACATCTTAGGATCCAACTTATATAGATGTGAAAGTTGCTCTTGCCTTTTATTTATATAGTACTTTTTTTCCTTTTAATTATGGATTTGTACGTATTGATTTTATTGAGTTTTAAGGACTCATTAGAAGCATCCCTAATGGCTTTCCTAGCAATTTTACATTCTTTATCATACCAAGGGTTGGTCATTCTATTATTATTTTTATAGGACACCTCGAAAGAGAACTTGTTAATAGAAGTGGAAAGGGTAGTTCTAAAATTATGATAGAGTTCTTCAATGTTTTCCTTATAAGTTACGAGATTTAATTTACTATTTAAATCATTTAAGAAAAGGTCAACTTTACTTTTTTCAAAGCAGAAATTCCTTTGATTATCATAATTCTCTTCAATGATGCTCTTATGCATGGAAAAATTTAGAGTTAGGGTTAAAGGTTTATGATCAGAGTCGGGTTCATGGTCATTTAAAAGGTCAAAAAGTTGTTATTTGGTTGGAAACGAGGATATCAAATATCACATAATATATGACACTACTACCTAGCCCATGAATACAAGGCATCTGGTTGGAGTTTGACCACTTCATTACTCCATTGCAAATTATTAGGTCTTGAGAGTTGTAGAGCTTGACCACCTCAGCACCAAACAAATTCTCAATTAGGTCTTCATAGCTTCTTTTGTAGCTATTAGATAAATCAAAGTCCTCATATAGACATAAAGAATTATGGTTGGAATCAGTACTTAAAAGAGTATCTTTTTTAGTTGCAGTCCTAGTATTAAAGTCTCCTAGCATGAGGATATTACCTTCATTTTTCAAACTATAAATATTTTGTTCTAAATTATTATAGGGACAATTGTTATCTAGATTGTTTTTCTTATAAAAAGTAGAATTAATAGGTGCAAAATAGCAAATTGCTATATACATCTTCATAGAATTGGTGTCTGAAATTTCTATCCGGGTCGATCTTATGAAGTTGAATGTGAGGAGAAATTCTCTTTCTAATATAACAAGCTGTGCCTCATATCCCTCTACTATGGTATTTTTTTTTCTATGCCGACCACAAGACAAATCCTTCTATGCTAGGGACATTAGACTCCTCATGCTCCCAAGTTTCAGCTAGACAAATAATATCAATATCAGTCAGGATCCAACTTATCATAGGACCTTTGTGCCATGGAAAGCCACGAAAGTTCCAAAAAAGGATCTCGAGTGTCACAAATTCCTATTTATTTATTAATATAATAAATTCATATATATTAATTTATTATAAAAAAAATAATATATTGGATATATTAATTTATATTAATATATTTTATAATAATTTAATATTAATGTATATCTTAATATCGGATCTATCAAGCCGCAGAGATGGATCAAATCTCTCAAAACCTTTTTTAGAGTGCAAAACTTGAGTAAATGTTAAAGGTTTTATATAAACCAAGTTCAATGATTAAAAATATGTGTTTATTTTTAAAAAATTACAAATTTGAGAAAGATAGATCATGTATATCTTTACAAACTTAAATTGTCACATCCTTAAAAAAAAAATTCCTTTATCCCACAAACAAAAAATCTAATACATTAATTTTAGTTTAATAAAATAAAATAATCATTACTTTAATACTAATTATTAGTTTTGAAATATTATAATTTAAAATGTTATATATATTTTAATTATTATTTTTTATCTATATAATACTATATAATATTATAGAAAATAAACTTCAACATTAAATAAATTTATTATAAATATTTATTTTAAAATCTTAATATATCATTATTCTTATTTTTAACTTTACAAAATATCAAAATTCACACATTTTTACTCAAATTTCTCATAACAGCTATGAGAAACCTTTCACACAGACACCAAGCCAAAAATGTATCACCCAAGAAAACTAACGAGACTATTACAAGGTTTCGTAATTTGATTTCTCCGAACGTGAATGTGAAACGCCATTTTTTTGCGTTGTTGCGTCTTCAACCTATGACATGCACGCACACACATACTTCTCAATGTAACCCCGCTTCGACGTGAAAGGAATTTGCTCTTTGTTCCTTGTTCTTTCTTCGCCCCGCGCTAAAACCCCACGTTAAAGCTTCCGTCTGGGCTGTCAATTCACCGTTTTCTCTTTCACTGGCCAACAATGGAAATGGAAACGGAATTCGCAGATTAAGAGGCGAGTAAAGCGAATCATTCTTCAATTTGCAAAGATGATTTTAGTGATACAAAATATAGTTCAAAACAGAGGAATTCAAGAGTTGTAACGAACGTTATTTTGTGACCATTGCAGGGATTTAGTAGCAACGCGACTCCAGAGATAAGCGAAAACGGTATGTATATGTTTGCTCTCTGTATATTGATGTCTCACAGTTGTAATTCAAATAATTTAACCCCAATTTTGGGTCCAGGCGTTAAAGATTTATGGTGTTGCAATTGCTTAGGGATTTTGTGATTTCTAATTCCATAAAGAGTTCAGAATTGAAGGGATTGAACGTCGCAACTTGATTCTTTTTTCTGGGAGTTGGTTTACCGGATTAACTGGTGGAATGGGTTGATGCTTTAGAGGGTGGTAACTGGTAAGTAATCAGGGGTTTATTGAATTTCATTTTGGTTCATATTTTTTAACCTTGCCCAAATGTTTTGCAATTCCAGAATAACCCATGGATTTGATTATCTCCTTTTGTTAAATGCTTGCAATTTCAGTATAATCTGGAAACTGGCTCTAGCTTTGGGAAAACTTTATGCATATGGTTATTCCGTATGTATGTTTCTCAAATGCAGGTATAATTTAAATAATTTCCCCGCAATTCTGTGCCCAGGCGTTTAAGATTTGTTGTGTTCCAAATTCCAATTGCTCTAGGATTTTGTGATTGCGATTCCAATAAATGTTTCAGGATTGAAGAAATTGATACATCCCAGCTGAATTAATCTTCTGGGAGTTGGTTTATTGGATGAATTTAAGTAATGGGTTGATGGTTTGAAGGGTGGCAATGGGATTGTTGAAATCCATTTTTGGTTCATAATTTTGAACCTCGGGAATAATGTTTTGTAATTTCAGAAGAACCCATGGTTTCGATTTTTCTTTTTTGGTTAAATGCTTTCAATTTCAGCATAATCTGGAAACTGGCTTTAGCTTTAGGAAAACGGTATGTACATGATTATTCTGTATATAGATTTCTCAAACGCACTTATAATTTAAATAATATCCTCCCAATTTTGTGCCCAGGCATTAGAGAGTTTCTGGTGTTCCATCAAGGATTTTGTGATTTCTTAGTTCTGATCCCATAAATATTTCAGAATGGAAGAGATTGATACATCCCAGTTTAATTATTTTCTGGTAGTTAGTTTACTGGATGAATTCAAGTATTGGGTTGATAGTTTAAAGGTGGTAAGGGGTTGATTGAGTTCTAATTTTGGTTCATAATTTTGAGTCTCGGTTGAATGTTTTGTAATTCCGGAATAGTCCATGGTTTTCTTTTTTCCTTTTTTTGTTAAATGCTTTCAGTTTCAGCATAATTTGGAAGATGGCTTTAACTTTGTGAAAAGGGTATGTACATGTTTATTCTGTATATATATGTCTCAAGTTTACTTGTAATTTAAATAATATCTCCCCAATCTTGTGCCCAGGCATTAAATATTTCTGGTGTTCCAATTGCTTAAATATTTTGTTATTTCAAATTCCACAAATATTTCAGAATTGAAGAGATTGATTCATCCTAGCTTAATTCATTTTCTGGGAGTTAGTTTACTGGATGAATTTGAGTATTGGGTTGATGGTTTAATGTTAAGGGGTTTATTGAATTCTAATTTTGGTTCATAATTTTGCATTGTGGCTGAATGTTTTGCAATTCCAGAATAATCCATGGTTTGGATTTTTTTTTTTTGCTAAATGTTTTGAATCTCAGTATGTTTTAAAAGATAGCTTTGGTGCAGGTCACCAGGTTGATGTGGTAGCATCCTTCCCTCACTCTGGTACTAACATCACTTAGAGTTGCCTATGTGCTTTGTGTGTCCTGATTGCTTGTGGTTTTTGTCATTGTGATGCCTTATTTAAAGCAAGCTTACTAAACCACAGTGGCATATCCCTTATTGAGGTTTTCATTGATTAGTACCACAAATATTAGTATGGTAGACTGTACATAGCATTCATAACGAAAAAAGTGTGCCTTAGAGCAGGCCGTATCTAGCACCTGGGCGAGGAAATAAAAGCTTACTTAATCATCTATCTACTAGCATCATCATCCAAATATCAAGATTCAAAATGCCACATGGTGTGGCAAGAAAAATAACGTTTGTCCCAAAATTTTATACGGCCATCCTGACATGTACCAAAATCAAGATTGAAATCCAAATCAGCAATAAAAAAAAATTCTTCTTAAGGTCAGGCTATTGCTGAGATCAGTCCAGTAGCAGGGGGATCATCCTTGTCATTAATTGAATTTTGGTTTGACATTAAAAGGTTTACAATTTCAACTTTCATTTGATCTTTCCATTCATGGGTTTTATCTTGGTCTGTTTCAGGTAAATGTTCTCTTAAATTATGCAAGCCTGTTTTTAAATCATTATTTTTTGTGCTGATTTTCTTGGTTTTGTTTTGTTTTAAATTTTTTCAACATGGTTTAGTTTAATTTCTTCTTCTTTTCCTTTTCTCTAAGTCTTTTTGTTTATCAGCTTCTTCATCAAGGCCTCATTCTTGATTTAATGCTAAAAGATTTTTGAATTTTACTTTAGTTTGTACTTTTAAAACTAAAAGAGTTTTGGTTAACAATTTTTATACGAGTACTGAAGGTTTCAGTTGTGATTTTTATCAGACGATATCGGGAACGGAGAGATGGATGATTTGCCAATTTCTAATATTTACTTGAATATATATGAATTCTCAAAGTTAATTGAAGAGGGTGAAGAGTCGGTGATATTTAAAGTATGGGGTTACAAGTGGTATGCCTCTGTTCCTTAGCTCAAAATTAGGTCTGGTCTTAGAAGTTATTAGATGTTAGATGATGATTGCCAACCGGTGGTCCCCAGGTCAATCTATATGATGCTTCATCTGCACACACAGTATAGGTGTTAGATCATAACTGTATAACAACATTCCATGTTTTTGCTAAATAGTGTTGTAATGAAATCACACATACATAGGGAATATAACTGTCGATGTCAGCTATAACAGGGGACTTAAAAACCATGGAAGTTCAGCTTACAATACTCCCCTTTCATCTGTGTTTGTTTCTTTCATTACAATTTGGTTTCTTTTCAATACACATCTATTGCCCAGAGCTCCCAGGGTATTTATGTCAACGATGTTGATGGAAAATGAATCACAGCAGGATAGCCATACTTATTCCAAGAGGAGAACCAGAACGTGTTTTATCTGTCTATTTACAAGCTGCAGATGATCCCCAATTGCCATATGAATGGCCAGTGTTTGTTCAGTTTTCTTTCGGACTATATGACCATAATAAACAGCGGGCCACTTTTAAGCAGAGTAAGTCTTGAGATGTGACTAAGCAGCTTTCTTAAGTCGTCATCCACATGTACCATATATTGACCAACCCAATGGCACACAGTGCTTGGATGTAGGGAACGGTACCCTATTACATGCACAGAAACATAATTGGATACAGGGAATGTTGATCTTAATCACTCGGGGTGTTTTGCTTAGTTTATTCTTTGTTTTCTGCTAGAAAAAAGTCGTGTTCAGTTTGAAGCATTTCTGGTGCTGGTTATTGCTATTGTAGAATAAATCTCCTTTTGCTGGTTGGATTGGTACAGGCATACAAAGGCACTTTTGGGTGAAGGGTATGGGGCAGGGGATTTTCTCATTTATTCCCCTTTGTGAAATCTGCAATCCTACAAGTGGTTTTCTGCAGAATGACACATTGGCTGTGGTAGTTAGCGTGGAAAGGCTTGAACATGATTCCGAGAAAGAGACTGGTTTCGTTGGCCTCAAAAATCAAGGAGCAACGTGCTATTTGAATTCATTGCTGCAAATGCTTTATCACATTCCATATTTCAGAAAGGTATGTCTATGTGAGTAATTGATGGGAAGTATAGCATATGCTCTTCTACTCGCCCACTTTAAGTAATATCATTGCTTTGTGACTTGGCATGATGCAGGCAGTGTATCACATACCAACGTATAATACATATAATACACATACCAACGTATAATACATATAATACCTTACAATGTCTTTTGGCTGGGGCATAAGTGATATTTTTGTGCAGCGTGATGTGCAGGAGCAGAATAGAATATTGTGCGAGAAGTTAGAATACAAAATGAAGATAATATTACACATAGTTGTGATTTTATTCCTTTTTTACCAGGAATGTTCAACATTTTCTCATGATTCGCAGGGAACTGTGGTTGAAGGGGCCATTCAAATGCTGTTCCAAGGCCACCTTATGAATTACATTGAATGTATTAACATAGATTACAAATCCACCCACAAGGACTCTTTTTATGGTATTTGTTACCTTTTGCTTCTATATTCTGTATGGTTGTGTTCTAGTTCTTAAGGAAAATTTGAGAGGATTTGTTTTCCAAAAGATCTGTAGCTCGATGTCAAAGGCTGCAAGGACATCTATGCTTCTTTTGATAAATATGTTCGAGTTGAGAAACTTGAGGGAGATAATAAATATGAAGCAGCACAGTTTGGCTTACAGGTTGGGAAATATGCTCTACCTAGGGGAAAGTGGTTCTAACATTTGGACTAATCTGTGAAATTCTTTCTATTCTCATGTTCGTGACTGTAGTAAACACTAATTCTTGTTTTTTATTGCTATTGATCTAAGACTATTAATTATATTTCTGAACAACTTTCTTTAGATCAGACTCTTTTTCTGTACAAAATAATTACCCTTGTGTTCAACACGTCTAGGATGCTAGAAAAGGGTTACTTTTTGTCGACTTTCCTCCAGTACTGGAACTTCATCCGAAGCGTTTTGAATATGATGTTTGCAGTCGTTCAATGATAAAGGTGATATCAACTCCATGGTATTGACATTGATTGAATGTAGGTCAATACAATGTTTGGAATAATCGTGCCAGTTACCTTTTGCTGTGAACATAATCCAACTGTATATTGATGCTGGCGGATCAATGACAGATACGAGTTTCCTTTGCTACTTGACTTGGATAAGGATAATGGCCAATATCTTTCCCCTGACAGAGATGGAACTTTGCGGAACCTTTATTCACTATACAGGTCACCAATGTGTATTTCTTTTAATCCCTTAGGGAATGTTATCCTCTGGACTCTCATAGAAAATAAATTTAACTTGGGTTTTCATTTAGTTACCTTTCATTTTGCAACTTTTCTGCAGTGTTTTGGTTCACAGTGGAGGAGTTCATGGAGGACACTATTATGCTTTTATAAGGCCACTGCTGTCTACTCAATGGTAACATAATTTTATGAGCTTGAACTCCATTCTTGTATTTAACAAGCAGGTCCAGTAGAATAGTATTTGGCCTATCTAACTTAATCTATTTTAAGTGATTGGGTTTTAAATGACTGGTATCTTCTTTCAACAATTCCAGTATACAATTAATATTAGTAAATAATATAGGAATCTTTGCCTAGTTATTTGTGGGCATACAATATAGAGAGGGGTTATATAGCTATTAGACATAGAGTATAGATTGGGGTTATGAAGTCATTTGTTAGGTGTGATGCAACAACTCCGAAACAGTTCCAGGCACCAGTCTGACCTAAATCCCTTCCTCACGTTCTTTAGAATCTAGATAGATAGACACCCAATTGTATATTAGCTTTGTACCTTTTTTCTGTTAATATAAGCATCAATTAAAAAAATGCAATTTGGTAATTGAGTCACTGCCAGGCCATGTTCATCCAATGCAATTGGGACTAATTTTGCAACAAGGTTGCCTGCATGGGACACTCCTTGTAGTCAAGGTCAAGCATTCCACTTAGAGATTATCTATCAAATGGAATATTTCACAAGATTCCTTCTGATCTCTTTATAAGCATTCAGCAAATTATTTCTGGAAATTATTAGCATAAAAAAAACATAACAGTTTTTCCTGTAACATCCCTTGAGCTTTGGATCACAAGAAAATCACCTTAGTTAGTTATCTTCATTTCTTGTAAGTTGACTTTGTTAACTGTAGGAATACATAATGCAGTTTTTTTTTCTAATAATTTGCAAATGGTGCGTGCTTTGGATCTATTGTTAGTGAAACATGATCTAGAGAGGCTTGCTTCCAGTTGACCTGACTAGCTCTTTTAGATTGTCTTTGTTCTTTAAGAGCTAGAAAGAGGCTTGTTTCATTCCCCAATAAAATCTACCTGGATGCAAATCTTAGAGTATTGTGTTACTGCTTAAACTAGCATTCAAGTAGAAAGTCCAACCACAGATGCTACCTTGGGGTAATGGATGGGAATTGTGCCACTGTCACCTCAATACAATTTTCCCTCCACTTTTAGCCAGCTCTCAAAGGCCAAGGGGTATCCCTAATTTATTAATAATAGAGTTTTAAGTAAATTTTAATTAGTTATTAATCAATGAGAGTAACAACTTACTTCGATAATATGAATCCTAGAAAATATACAACAAAGTTAAGGATTCCACAAATAAGTGATTCGATGCTTTAAGATAATGCTTCATCCACTAAGATATGTTATGAGTTAGAAGCTAGTGGATTGATGCCAAATCTGATTTATAAAGTATGCAAGAAAGAAAAATCAGATTTGCAATAGTTTGATTAACATCCGAAGATAATAACCACTTAGAAGAAGTAATTGAAACCACGAGAGATGTGGCCTTTTAACACCAGGCGACCTTATGTGATGAACTTTTAAGTGCAAATCAATTATGTTTTTAGTTGAGGGAAAGTCCAAGGTAAGACTTGGGCTGTCCTTAACCTTCAAATCTATTTTATGAGTGATTTATTGCAGAATTCCAGATTTCAAATTTAGATAAATCTCAACCCAAGAGATAGATTTTCAAGCTTCAAGAAAGATGGCTTGGATTGTTAGCTAGGGTTTTATGATATTTGTTTCCCCCATAAAAAAACTGTATAATTGCTATTCCATAAAGAAATCAAAATATACATTGATTGGCCAGCTTGCAAGGAGTACTAAATATCATAATTAGCAAAAGAGAACCTTCAGCTCACAACAATGTGTTCCAATTCAAAACTGGAGAAGACCCAACCCTTTCCTTTCTGTTCAACATGTACACAAACCTTCAATCAAAATCTGGAAATCCGAATCAAACGTTCGACCATCAAACAATATGACTCCAAGCAACATCAAAATAACTCCAAGCAAAAGAACAATTAAAAGAGGTGCTTGCCGCGGCCTAACAAGATTACAAGTAGCTTTCTTTTTTACCTTTTTAAAGGCAACTCGGATCTTATGAGTAACCAGACTGGAACTCCCATCTATGCCATCAAACATAGCTCGATTTCTATGAATCCATATTCCCCAAAGAACATAACTAGGGATATCTTTGAATGATTTGGTGCATGGACTCCTCAGCCACTACCACAGATATTGCTCAAGCATGGCATAGACCCAGGAGCCTGGGAAATTTAATCTCTGAAGCACTTCTTGCCAAACCTGCACAACAAAGGGACAACAAACAAAAAGATGACTGAATGCCAAAGCAAAGAATCAAATAATTATCAAATTACAAAAAGAAAGAAGGAGAGGATTTATCCCAAAACGTCTTCCTTCCAAGTGGTAGCTTTACTCTTTAATGGATCGACCTTGTTATCTTGTAGAAGACTTGATCATTCACAATCAATATTTATGCACCAAAATAGAAACCAAGATAGAAGAACTTCAAGAATTGACACCAAAATGTCTCAATAGGTAGATATTCAACAAATTTGTAGTCTCAATAGCCAAAAACAATGACTAGAAGTGTGAGGGGGAGCCTATTTTCTAGAGGAGGCTTCAACAACTCTCTTATTACATTAATTTTTTCATCTCCTTAGATCTAGCCTAGGAGATCTCACAATAGACTTGTCTTCCAACTAACTATGAAGACAAAGTCAAATAATACCTAAAATACAAAAGTAGATGTGCCACATGTACAATATTCCCCCAAGAGAGGGAGACATCCCACCAAAATG
>SNQJ01S0118608.1:0-10109 GCA_010110895.2 Picea sitchensis
AAGCAAATAAACCCTCAACAATGAATGTTGGCACAATATACTAAGTCGTTCAAGAATCTCTAGCATCGATTTGATTAAGGGTGTGTTAAAGATGTTATATGTTGTATGAAGTATAACAAGACCAAACTTTAATTATTATGCAGACCTATAAATCCTTGTCATAAATGTTAAAGGATTGAAATGACCAAATATCTCATGAAATCATGAGTTTAGATGACTGTTAAAGGTGTTATTGTACCACAAGATATGCCAACCATACCAAAACAATTTCATATTTGAAAGTTCAACCTCAAAAGACCCTAGACATAAAGCTTCAAATTGCAAATTGTCTCACTCAATAATTAAGTTGTTGACCTTGTTTTAGCATCGATTCACCTTTCTCAAGCACATATACCATAATAATGTCTCAATGTTGGCATAAATTATTTGCAAGAAGGTTTAAATGAGAGCAAGGTTAATATTCACCACATGTTTCCAAGCATGAACCAAAGCAACCCCACAAAAAATTGAAACTTGAACAAACTTAGAGTCACTTGATTATTTAAGGTTAGATCCAATGATTGAGAAATGTAAACAAGATTTATAGCATCCTTTTGTCAACTTGAAGAAAATATAACATGAATATCTAATTAGCATGAGAAAGATAAGATTTATATCATCCTTATGCCAACTTGAAGAAAATATAACATGAATATCTAGTTAGCATGAGAAAGATGTAAGATTGATGAGATATACAATGAAAATAAACTTAGATCTAACAACCTAGATGAATATATCAACCAATGAAACCCTAGATTGCAAAAATCAAACAAAAAAAGGAAAAAGGGAAAATGTTTTTTGTTGTTGTTGTTGAAGAAATCAATAGACTGGTGCCTAAAAAGTGCTTTGCGGTCCCTACACAATTCTAGGTGAAGTCTTGCCTCTCAAGCGTTTCCTAGGGCTAAGTGGGCTTCTTCAAGAGTAGATGGGGGGATTGGTCCTCTAGGAATCCTTTCCAAGTACTATTAATGTGATTTCAAAGTTTGTCCAAGGCAAGAGGGAACAACCATAATATGTCCTACCTCAATGTAATGGAAACAAAACATCAATGGTAAAGGGAAATAAGGAAATAACACTATACCTTGATTTCCCTTCCAAGTGGAGCAAGGTTAATATTCACCACATGTTTCCAAGCATGAAGAAAAGAAACCCCACAAAAAATTGAAACTTGAACAAACTTAGAGTCACTTGATTATTTAAGGTTGGATCCAATGATTGAGAAATGTAAACAAGATTTATACCATCCTTATGTCAACTTGAAGAAAAAATAACATGAATATCTAATTAGCATGAAAAAGATAAGATTTATATCATCCTTATGCCAACTTGAAGAAAATATAACATGAATATCTAGTTAGCATGAGAAAGATATTAGATTGATGAGATATACAATGGAAATAAACTTAGATCCAACAACCAAGTTGAATGTATCAACCGATGAAACCCTAGATTGTGGAAATCAAACAAAAAAAGGAAAAAGGGAAAATGTCTTTTTGTTGTTGTTGTTGTTGAATAAATCAATATACCAATGCCTAAAAAGTGCTATGGGGTCCCTACACAATTCTAGGTGAAGTCTTGCCTCTCAATCATTTCCTCAGGCTAAGTGGGATTATTTAAGAGTAGATGGGGGGATTGGTCCTCTAGGAATCCTTTCCAAGTACTATCAAGGTGATTTCAAAGTTTTTCCAAGGAAAGATGGAAGATCCCTAAGATGTCCTACCTCAATGTAATAGAAACAAAACATAAATGGTCAAAGGAAATAAGGAAAGAACACTATACCTTGATTTCCCTTCCAAGTGGAGCAAGGTGCCCTTCTATGGCCTTGTAGTAGGTTTGTCCTCCAACAAACTTGAAAAAATATTATATCTAGTCCTTGAAATTATCCTATAACAATCACTTAGAAAAATATAGATACACAAGAACTTTGTAGGAAAGTTATCTCAATAATATCCAATAAATGAAAATGAGAGATATCTCCTCATTATATAGATAAGGAGCCTCCTCAATACAAGGTGTAATACAATGTGCTAGCTCAAACTATTAAAAAAAAACATTACTCCAAGTCAAAACCATGAGAAAAATACTGTAAGTGGGCATAAATCACCCTCGTAATCCTCTAACACATGAGATCCCCCTAAAAAATGGTCAAAGATTTAACAATAAGTCACACATGTGGGATAAAGGGGCTAGGGACAAGTGCGCCCTCATAAAAAATATCCAATGTCCATCAAATGGGTGAAGAAGTGGTCAACAATGAGTCCAAAGACATAGGGCACTCCTCCAACTAATCCAAAAAGTGAGGAAGGGGTCATCTCAATGTAACAACCTCTCAAAAAACATGTCATCATGTCACACATGTGGGACATCCAAGATGAGTATAAAATGTAGCATGGCACATGCGGCTCCTCAACTAGGGCACTCATAAAATAAATAATGTGGTCAATTCCACGTCAACCTATGATCACTATAAAAACCTGTGACCATGTGTAACCACCTCATAGGAGTTCTCCAATGTCTCAACAAACCTCCCATGTGTGGTCTAAAAGGGAGTAATCATGCATTCATGTGAATGAAGGAATCCAGCTGAGCAAAGAGGGAATATTTGAGAGGTCCATGTAGCAACTGTGATGATGTGGCATCCTTGTCATCGCTCGATGTATTGTCATTGATAAAAAAATAGTGACATGTATCCCAATGTAGTATATGGATCCTAGTGTTTGTTTATATGGCTAATTATAAGTACACAGATCCCAAGGTAATGTTACAAATCTCAAGGCATAATACATGGATCCCAATGCAAGGTACCCACTTGGAGTTATGGGTCCAGCTTCTTTTCAAGCCATTAGATGATGTACACTTAATGATTTCATTTAACACAACATTAGAATAAGGGTTAGTTTTAATATTTTCCTAAGTTTTACCAAATGGGAACAAAATTAACCCTTATACTTATGACAAGTCTTAGGACAATGAGTATTTCCTAAGTCCCTAGGTAAAAGGTAGATGTTGTGATGAATGATTATGGAAAGGGGAAGGGGAAAACTTCATGTGATGACCATCAAAGTCATTTAATATGCTATGTAGATCTTGTGATTTTATTCAACTAGCTTTCATGAGCTAGTATTTTATAGGATCCTTTAAGAGGGAGTTTTAACATCACATTACTTTTCCTTGGCACCATTTCTTACTACCCATTTTTTCCTTTTTTTCTATGTGTTCATTCTATTGAGCAAGTCCCTTTTTCTTTATATATTCATATACAAGCACAAGACTAAGAGTATTCACCTCATAGTGAAGTGTCATAGCTCAAGATTTAATATTTTTGGCTTTTGACTTTATTTCTCTTCACCTCTATCCTTTTTTTTTTTATTGACTTAAGATTCCTAAAGTAGACATTTTTGTTGACATTTGTTAAGTCAAACACGATTAGGGAAAACCTTTTATGGATGGAATGGAGTGAATCGAGGAAAATGGAAAATGTTAAGTATGGTTAGGATGTGGAAAGGGCTACCTCATCCAATTTCCTAATAGTACAAATTGACTTGAGAAATGATGACACTTATAAGGGAAAACTATGGCCCCCCTAGGTATGACAAGGAAAATAATAAAACTATAAATGTTATGAAGTGTTATTGGATCTCATTTCATTGTTTACCACTTTCATGAATAACTCAAAATTGACTAAAATTTCAGTGTTTACCATTTTCATCACCATATTTGAGTAAAATGTGTGACACATCTTCATGGATTTACCCTAATACATTTTGACAAGTTTGTATTTAAGACCTTGTGATGTGGTGGCATCCCTTTTTTGTTCCCTCATTTGAATTTATTATATTTATAATACCACTACTCTATATTGCATTGATACTTGGAGGACACATTTGATATTTTCATAGGTTTAGTTGTTCTCCTCATATAATTTGAGACATAGATCCACTTTATATCAGTTTTGTGGCTACAATCTTGTTTTGACATGGATCCACTGGATCCATTATGTATTATTTCATGGCCATGACTTTGCACTCTATATACTTCATGGATATATAATGTACTTGATTTGATGACCATGGTTATTTTTCACTTGAACATGGATATTCCCACTGTAGAGAAAAGGGTTGTATAATACTTTCTTTCCATTTGCAGGTGCTTTTCTTATCCTTTCTTATCCTTTGTATGTTGGACTCCCTTTTGGTTTTCCTTGCTTACTCCTCTTGGCTTTATAATGTATTTTGGTCATCAACTCCCTTTTTTACCTCACATATTAGGGGGCATTCGTTATAGATATATTTAGGCCTCCTAACCAAATCTTATGATTTTGGTCACTTTCATGCATTCAATTCACCAAATTGAAGCCTTTTTAAGACACATTTTGAGCCCTTTAGCTTGTGTGCAACCTCTAGTGATGCAACTATTGTGCAATGTGCATGTTGCTTCCAAGTAACCCATGCGGGCCTATACAATGGATTAAAAAAATCAATTTTATGCATAATGCATGGGCTTTGAGCATATTTCCTAGAGGTAGTACACATATGCAACCTTGATCTCAGTTCTCAATTGCTTGGAATGAGTTACCAATAATTGTAGTGATTATTTATTGACATTTTGATTAGCTTGGACTTTTATGTTATCCCATTTTGTATGATGAAAGGTCCCTTATTCATATATAATAAAATGGGTTTCTTATATTGCAATCTCCAATGTTACAAAATGTTACATTGCATTGATTTACATATAGATGATTGACATTATTATAGTGGACAAAGGTGTAGTCATATGGTATTCTTTTTTAAACAATACAATACACTAATGCAATGATTATATCTAAACACATTAATTAAAATATACAAATCAATATTATTATAAAAAAATATTTGATTTTATGAATAATAATTGAAATTTTATAAAAAAAAAGAAGAAGAAGTTGCATTTGCATAATGTCAACATAGGGAAAGTTAGTAATGAGCATATCATATTGGTCCATTGTATTCAATTGAAGAAAACTATGTGTTGTATTCATAACTACTCACTGATACTTTTGAATTATTGCTACACACTGGTGTGTGTTTAAATTATTTTATGCACCAAGGTGGTTGAGATGTAATGATCCCTCAGTTCTTGTAATTGTAATATACACACCAGTGCTCTAAACTACAAAAACACTACCATTCCTTTTGATGATACCATTCTCGTTGCAATTATTTTTATCATTATTGTTACTGGGACTTCACACTTCACAAAGAGATATATGCACTAGTGTTGATTAATTGGTAATATGTACTAGTGCTTTAAAAATATGTAACATGCACCAATGATTTCAAAATATTTAATACATAAGTGATCCAATGAAGATGTGTCAGATAATTTTGCAAGGATGTGTGAAGACCTGATGAAATCAAACTCTTGGTCAAGAGCTTATACAATCTCTTGACTGAGAGTTGAATTCAACACCATCTCTCAGTCAAAATTGGCTCTTCGTCGAGAGTTTAAGACCTAAAATATCTAATTTGAGAGTTAAAAACACATCAACTCTTAATTGATGGATTTCAAGTTCTTAGTTTAAAATGTTAAGTCAATGCAAGTAATCTTGCTTCGTGCATTTTTTTATGAAGATTTGACTTACATATATGAACACCTGCAAATTCTACAGAAAAACTTGTGCACCTTCAACCATTAAATTCTTCATTGAATCTACACACAATCATTAAATTCCTCATTGAACCTACACATATTATAATTTTTGGGATTTTCATTGTGATGATCTATTTTTATTTAAATTTTATTCCTAAAACTAACATACATATATAATTTTTGTTAAGTAAAATTATATGGGGACAAATATTTTTAGTTTTCTCGTTTTTTTGTATTAGAAATAAAAATTCTACGACCAAAAATATGGTAATAAAAAAATTAAATTTTTAATTAATTTAATAGAGACCTTTTGGGAAAACCTTCTTCGAAAGTCCTTGGATGCATACAATATTATCCTTAGTGGGGACCTCAATTTCACGATAGGTGCGTCAGAGGTTTGGGGTCCAAATGCAAGTGTGGATCCTTTGGGAGGCTTCTTTTCATATCTTTTTATGGAAATGAGTCTTATTGATCTAGCCCCTACTCAACTAAAACCTACATCAAGGAACAAGTGAAGTGGAGATGATAGAATTGCAAAAAGGCTTGATCATATTTTAGTCTCGGAAGCTTTATCGATGCCCCCCCTTAATCTCAGGCAATGGGTGGATAGTGGCGGTGACTTTGATCACTTTCTGAATGTCTTTGAAGTTGCAGGGTTGGGAAGGAAACTTACCAGTCCCTTTAAATTTAACTCTTGATGGTTGGAGGAAGTAGATTTCAAAACTCTCCTTCAAGACACCTAGAGACAGTATGATAACTCATCCCCTAATTCATTTGCGGTTCATTTTTCCTCAAATATGAAACGACTTAAAGAAGAAATAATCTGTTGGGCTAATCAAAGAAGAATTAGAGATAATCATGACCTAAAAGCTACCGAGGCTTAGTTAAAATCCATTTATGACTCCGAACAGACCAATGTGCGAGCTTGGAAGTGAGATATAGGAAACTTCTAGCAGATAGGGAAGAGGATTGGAGGCTAAAAATTCATGCCATTTGGTTGAAAAGTGGGGATGAGAATACAAAATTCTTTCAGGCTTTTGCACGAGGAAGGAAGAATATGAATACTATTTGGTATCATAATGATCAAACATGAAGAAGGTTATCATCTTTCAAAGACCTTTCTTAGATGGGATGCAATCATTTCAAATATTTTTTTAAAGCCCCCCAGAGTATTAACATACAGGATATCATTCAGACGACTCTTTATTTCCCCATATTTTTTGAAGACGACGACAACCAAGATCTAATAGCTAAGGTCTTGGAAGAGGAGCTGCAGGAGTTTCGTAGCAGTGTAAAAAATAACAAGAGCCCAGGGCCCGACAGATGGTCGATCGAATTTTTTCAGAGATCCTTTAATATCTTGGGAAGGGACCTTCTCTGAGTAGTTAATGAGGCTCGCCTGAATGGAAGATTATTGACCCCTTTCAATGAAACTTTCATCGCCTTGATTCCAAAGATAGATAACCCCTCATCGTTTAAGGATTTCAGACCAATTTCACTATGTAATGGGATATATAAGATTATTGCCAAGATTATTTCTTAGAAATTTAAGGTTGTTTTGTCGAGATCCATAAACCCTGAGTAGTTTGGTTTCCTCAAAGGAAGGCAGATTCATCAGGCAATTAGAGTGGCCCAAGAGGTTTTGCATAATCTCAAAACTAGGAATATGAAAGGTGTTATGCTCAAGATTGATCTCTCCAAGGATTATGATCATGTTAACTGGAATTATATATGTTTTCTTTTGATTCATATTGGATTTGATATACCTTTCATCATATGGGTAATGGGTTGTTTGACCTCAGTCTCTTTTGCAGTTTTAATTAACAGGGTTGCTTCCCCTTTTTTTTTCATGCGGATTAGGGGTTACAAGAAGGATTTCCTCTTTCTCCATTACTATTCCTGCTAATGTCGGAAGGCCTAAGCCATTCCATGGAGGAGGAAAAGCGCTCAGGGGCTTTCAGGGGCATACAAATTTCTTTGAATATGTTTATTACCCACCTCCTTTTTGTGGATGATGGTCTCCTTTTCTATGATGGCTCAGGGAGAGACATGGTTAAGTTGATGGAAATACTTGATCAATTTTGTCGAGCTACTGGTATGGAATTCAATGGTATAAAATCTTCGGTGTCGTGCTGTAATTTAACGGACCAGGAGGTTAAGCCATATCAGAATCTATTTCATTTTTATCTGATCGAGTTTGAGAGAAGATTCAAATATAGTGGATTCCATCTAAAGTCTAATAACTATGGTAAGCGAGATTGTATATGGTTAATAGCCAAGACTGAAAAGAATCTTCAAAACTAGAGTTTTAGGTGGTTGTCTAGAGTAGGCAGGTTAGTTCTAATCAAGTAAGTTCTAGAACCAATTCCTGTTTATTGGATGGATATGTCCTGGATCCCAAAAATAATTATTGAAAAATTACGTCGACTATGTTCTCGTATTCTATGTCAGGGGCACAAAGAACATTTTGTAATGCTTTGGATTCGATGTGATAGAATTTCCACTCCGAAATTGGTGGGCGGATGGGGTCTTAAAAACCTATTCCTCTTCTCCAAGACACTGGTGGAGAAATGTGCTTGGCGCCTTATTAAATGCCATAACTTATGGTCTGTGGTCCTTGAACATAATTATGTCACTCCCATCTCTATTAGCGAATGGATCCGGAACCTGAATAAATCTTCACTCAAATCTTCTATTATGTGGAAGCAACTCATTAAATCATTCGATTTAGTTGGTGGTGGGATAGTGTGGAAAGTAGGTGATGACAAAACTATTAAAGTTGGTGTTGATCCGTGGGCGGGATGCAGTTGGAATCATACCTCCCCAATCCCTTAATAGAATCTCTTCATAATCAAAGTATTTTTCATTTAAATCAGATTGCAGATCCTTTAATAACCAATTTATTTTCTCAAGGTTGCGTGACAAAAAATCAAATCATTTTGCAAGGTGACGATTCTGTAGTTTGGAATAATTCCATCAAAGCCCTCCAATCTTCTCATGTCATAATTCTAGACAGAGCTGACAAGATTATTTGGGATTATGATCGTCGTGGTTCTTATACACCAAAACTTGGTTAGCATAGGTTAATTGTGGATATTTTAGGAAGAACAACTATTTGGTGGTGGAAACTTATCTGGAAATTTAAGTGTCCAACAAAGACACACCTCTTTATGTGGTGCATTCTTTAAAAAAAAGTCCCCATGTAGGATATATTGCAAATGAGATGTTTCTCGGGGCTAGGTTGGTGTCCCTTGTGCAAAACCGAAATGGAAAACTTGTCCCATATCTTCATATCACACCCTTTCTCAATTCAATTTTTGGTTGAGGTCTCCCGAAGGTTAAATCATGGGTGTATATGGCAGGGAGAGATGGTAAATGTTGTTTTTCACTCTTGGGTCTCTAACTCCAATAACATAAATTTTAATGCCCTCTCTCTGATAATTTTGTGGGGTGTTTGGATTGCCCGTAATAAATTCATGTTTCAAGAGACCCCCTCTTTCCCTGAAGTGGTCGCGATAAACAACCTCAATATTCTCTTCTTTTATCCACAGTGTAATGTCGCTCCTCAAATCAGAATTGTTCAAAATGAAGAGATTAATAAGGCCATCCCATGGGCCTACTTTGATGGAGCCTCCCAATCGAACAATGAATAGAGCGGGGGTGGAGGGTTTTTTTTCTGTCCAATTTAATTTTCTATGAACTCTCCATGGGTTTTGGTGAAGGAACAAGTAAACATGGAGAACTTCTGGCTCTAAATTTTTTTCTTTCCTTTGCGCTGGAAAAAGGGTGCAATTCTCTTCAAGTTTTTGGGGACTTCATGTTGGTCTTGAATTGGGCTAGGAAAACTCAGAGATGCCTGAACACACACCTTACACCCCTCTTAGAAGAATTTTTCTTGTTGATTGCCAAATTTGATGTTGTTCACTTTATGCACATTTACAGGGAATGAAATCAGAAGGTCGACCAACTTTCTAAGGTTGGTTTATAGTTGGCTCTAGGAGAGATTGCAGTGACTTCACATGACAGGGAAATACAATTCCAGTTTTTTCAAGAGCCTTTTAGGGAGGCTCCCACCCCCCATCGGATATAGCAGCTTTGATGATTTATTGATGGAGCTATTTTTTTTTGGGATAAGATTGCTATGTGGATATTTTGTTCTTGTAGGCATATGTATTTTTCCTCTATATACTGTGTATGGACTATTTTGTTTCAAGATCTATATGTATGACACATATATCGGATGCATATGTGCCTTTGTACACATTGATTTGTGTAATTTTGTAACTCTTTATAGTAATAAAATTACCTTTTTTCTTTTTCCTTTTTACTGGACTACATATAGTATTTCATATATATATATATATGCAATACTATATGTATTTTGCCTCTATACACTGTGTATGGACTATTTTGTTTCAAGATCTATATGTATGATAAGT
>SNQJ01S0118608.1:14385-41876 GCA_010110895.2 Picea sitchensis
AAAGAATTTTGTATTCTCATCCCCACTTTTCAACCAAATGGCATGAATTTTTAGCCTCCAATCCTCTTCCCTATCTGCTAGAAGTTTCCTATATCTCACTTCCAAGCTCGCACATTGGTCTGTTCGGAGTCATAAATGGATTTTAACTAAGCCTCGGTAGCTTTTAGGTCATGATTATCTCTAATTCTTCTTTGATTAGCCCAACAGATTATTTCTTCTTTAAGTCGTTTCATATTTGAGGAAAAATGAACCGCAAATGAATTAGGGGATGAGTTATCATACTGTCTCTAGGTGTCTTGAAGGAGAGTTTTGAAATCTACTTCCTCCAACCATCAAGAGTTAAATTTAAAGGGACTGGTAAGTTTCCTTCCCAACCCTGCAACTTCAAAGACATTCAGAAAGTGATCAAAGTCACCGCCACTATCCACCCATTGCCTGAGATTAAGGGGGGGCATCGATAAAGCTTCCGAGACTAAAATATGATCAAGCCTTTTTGCAATTCTATCATCTCCACTTCACTTGTTCCTTGATGTAGGTTTTAGTTGAGTAGGGGCTAGATCAATAAGACTCATTTCCATAAAAAGATATGAAAAGAAGCCTCCCAAAGGATCCACACTTGCATTTGGACCCCAAACCTCTGACGCACCTATCGTGAAATTGAGGTCCCCACTAAGGATAATATTGTATGCATCCAAGGACTTTCGAAGAAGGTTTTCCCAAAAGGTCTCTATTAAATTAATTAAAAATTTAATTTTTTTATTACCATATTTTTGGTCGTAGAATTTTTATTTCTAATACAAAAAAACGAGAAAACTAAAAATATTTGTCCCCATATAATTTTACTTAACAAAAATTATATATGTATGTTAGTTTTAGGAATAAAATTTAAATAAAAATAGATCATCACAATGAAAATCCCAAAAATTATAATATGTGTAGGTTCAATGAGGAATTTAATGATTGTGTGTAGATTCAATGAAGAATTTAATGGTTGAAGGTGCACAAGTTTTTCTGTAGAATTTGCAGGTGTTCATATATGTAAGTCAAATCTTCATAAAAAAATGCACGAAGCAAGATTACTTGCATTGACTTAACATTTTAAACTAAGAACTTGAAATCCATCAATTAAGAGTTGATGTGTTTTTAACTCTCAAATTAGATATTTTAGGTCTTAAACTCTCGACGAAGAGCCAATTTTGACTGAGAGATGGTGTTGAATTCAACTCTCAGTCAAGAGATTGTATAAGCTCTTGACCAAGAGTTTGATTTCATCAGGTCTTCACACATCCTTGCAAAATTATCTGACACATCTTCATTGGATCACTTATGTATTAAATATTTTGAAATCATTGGTGCATGTTACATATTTTTAAAGCACTAGTACATATTACCAATTAATCAACACTAGTGCATATATCTCTTTGTGAAGTGTGAAGTCCCAGTAACAATAATGATAAAAATAATTGCAACGAGAATGGTATCATCAAAAGGAATGGTAGTGTTTTTGTAGTTTAGAGCACTGGTGTGTATATTACAATTACAAGAACTGAGGGATCATTACATCTCAACCACCTTGGTGCATAAAATAATTTAAACACACACCAGTGTGTAGCAATAATTCAAAAGTATCAGTGAGTAGTTATGAATACAACACATAGTTTTCTTCAATTGAATACAATGGACCAATATGATATGCTCATTACTAACTTTCCCTATGTTGACATTATGCAAATGCAACTTCTTCTTCTTTTTTTTTATAAAATTTCAATTATTATTCATAAAATCAAATATTTTTTTATAATAATATTGATTTGTATATTTTAATTAATGTGTTTAGATATAATCATTGCATTAGTGTATTGTATTGTTTAAAAAAGAATACCATATGACTACACCTTTGTCCACTATAATAATGTCAATCATCTATATGTAAATCAATGCAATGTAACATTTTGTAACATTGGAGATTGCAATATAAGAAACCCATTTTATTATATATGAATAAGGGACCTTTCATCATACAAAATGGGATAACATAAAAGTCCAAGCTAATCAAAATGTCAATAAATAATCACTACAATTATTGGTAACTCATTCCAAGCAATTGAGAACTGAGATCAAGGTTGCATATGTGTACTACCTCTAGGAAATATGCTCAAAGCCCATGCATTATGCATAAAATTGATTTTTTTAATCCATTGTATAGGCCCGCATGGGTTACTTGGAAGCAACATGCACATTGCACAATAGTTGCATCACTAGAGGTTGCACACAAGCTAAAGGGCTCAAAATGTGTCTTAAAAAGGCTTCAATTTGGTGAATTGAATGCATGAAAGTGACCAAAATCATAAGATTTGGTTAGGAGGCCTAAATATATCTATAACGAATGCCCCCTAATATGTGAGGTAAAAAAGGGAGTTGATGACCAAAATACATTATAAAGCCAAGAGGAGTAAGCAAGGAAAACCAAAAGGGAGTCCAACATACAAAGGATAAGAAAGGATAAGAAAAGCACCTGCAAATGGAAAGAAAGTATTATACAACCCTTTTCTCTACAGTGGGAATATCCATGTTCAAGTGAAAAATAACCATGGTCATCAAATCAAGTACATTATATATCCATGAAGTATATAGAGTGCAAAGTCATGGCCATGAAATAATACATAATGGATCCAGTGGATCCATGTCAAAACAAGATTGTAGCCACAAAACTGATATAAAGTGGATCTATGTCTCAAATTATATGAGGAGAACAACTAAACCTATGAAAATATCAAATGTGTCCTCCAAGTATCAATGCAATATAGAGTAGTGGTATTATAAATATAATAAATTCAAATGAGGGAACAAAAAAGGGATGCCACCACATCACAAGGTCTTAAATACAAACTTGTCAAAATGTATTAGGGTAAATCCATGAAGATGTGTCACACATTTTACTCAAATATGGTGATGAAAATGGTAAACACTGAAATTTTAGTCAATTTTGAGTTATTCATGAAAGTGGTAAACAATGAAATGAGATCCAATAACACTTCATAACATTTATAGTTTTATTATTTTCCTTGTCATACCTAGGGGGGCCATAGTTTTCCCTTATAAGTGTCATCATTTCTCAAGTCAATTTGTACTATTAGGAAATTGGATGAGGTAGCCCTTTCCACATCCTAACCATACTTAACATTTTCCATTTTCCTCGATTCACTCCATTCCATCCATAAAAGGTTTTCCCTAATCGTGTTTGACTTAACAAATGTCAACAAAAATGTCTACTTTAGGAATCTTAAGTCAATAAAAAAAAAAAGGATAGAGGTGAAGAGAAATAAAGTCAAAAGCCAAAAATATTAAATCTTGAGCTATGACACTTCACTATGAGGTGAATACTCTTAGTCTTGTGCTTGTATATGAATATATAAAGAAAAAGGGACTTGCTCAATAGAATGAACACATAGAAAAAAAGGAAAAAATGGGTAGTAAGAAATGGTGCCAAGGAAAAGTAATGTGATGTTAAAACTCCCTCTTAAAGGATCCTATAAAATACTAGCTCATGAAAGCTAGTTGAATAAAATCACAAGATCTACATAGCATATTAAATGACTTTGATGGTCATCACATGAAGTTTTCCCCTTCCCCTTTCCATAATCATTCATCACAACATCTACCTTTTACCTAGGGACTTAGGAAATACTCATTGTCCTAAGACTTGTCATAAGTATAAGGGTTAATTTTGTTCCCATTTGGTAAAACTTAGGAAAATATTAAAACTAACCCTTATTCTAATGTTGTGTTAAATGAAATCATTAAGTGTACATCATCTAATGGCTTGAAAAGAAGCTGGACCCATAACTCCAAGTGGGTACCTTGCATTGGGATCCATGTATTATGCCTTGAGATTTGTAACATTACCTTGGGATCTGTGTACTTATAATTAGCCATATAAACAAACACTAGGATCCATATACTACATTGGGATACATGTCACTATTTTTTTATCAATGACAATACATCGAGCGATGACAAGGATGCCACATCATCACAGTTGCTACATGGACCTCTCAAATATTCCCTCTTTGCTCAGCTGGATTCCTTCATTCACATGAATGCATGATTACTCCCTTTTAGACCACACATGGGAGGTTTGTTGAGACATTGGAGAACTCCTATGAGGTGGTTACACATGGTCACAGGTTTTTATAGTGATCATAGGTTGACGTGGAATTGACCACATTATTTATTTTATGAGTGCCCTAGTTGAGGAGCCGCATGTGCCATGCTACATTTTATACTCATCTTGGATGTCCCACATGTGTGACATGATGACATGTTTTTTGAGAGGTTGTTACATTGAGATGACCCCTTCCTCACTTTTTGGATTAGTTGGAGGAGTGCCCTATGTCTTTGGACTCATTGTTGACCACTTCTTCACCCATTTGATGGACATTGGATATTTTTTATGAGGGCGCACTTGTCCCTAGCCCCTTTATCCCACATGTGTGACTTATTGTTAAATCTTTGACCATTTTTTAGGGGGATCTCATGTGTTAGAGGATTACGAGGGTGATTTATGCCCACTTACAGTATTTTTCTCATGGTTTTGACTTGGAGTAATGTTTTTTTTTAATAGTTTGAGCTAGCACATTGTATTACACCTTGTATTGAGGAGGCTCCTTATCTATATAATGAGGAGATATCTCTCATTTTCATTTATTGGATATTATTGAGATAACTTTCCTACAAAGTTCTTGTGTATCTATATTTTTCTAAGTGATTGTTATAGGATAATTTCAAGGACTAGATATAATATTTTTTCAAGTTTGTTGGAGGACAAACCTACTACAAGGCCATAGAAGGGCACCTTGCTCCACTTGGAAGGGAAATCAAGGTATAGTGTTCTTTCCTTATTTCCTTTGACCATTTATGTTTTGTTTCTATTACATTGAGGTAGGACATCTTAGGGATCTTCCATCTTTCCTTGGAAAAACTTTGAAATCACCTTGATAGTACTTGGAAAGGATTCCTAGAGGACCAATCCCCCCATCTACTCTTAAATAATCCCACTTAGCCTGAGGAAATGATTGAGAGGCAAGACTTCACCTAGAATTGTGTAGGGACCCCATAGCACTTTTTAGGCATTGGTATATTGATTTATTCAACAACAACAACAACAAAAAGACATTTTCCCTTTTTCCTTTTTTTGTTTGATTTCCACAATCTAGGGTTTCATCGGTTGATACATTCAACTTGGTTGTTGGATCTAAGTTTATTTCCATTGTATATCTCATCAATCTAATATCTTTCTCATGCTAACTAGATATTCATGTTATATTTTCTTCAAGTTGGCATAAGGATGATATAAATCTTATCTTTTTCATGCTAATTAGATATTCATGTTATTTTTTCTTCAAGTTGACATAAGGATGGTATAAATCTTGTTTACATTTCTCAATCATTGGATCCAACCTTAAATAATCAAGTGACTCTAAGTTTGTTCAAGTTTCAATTTTTTGTGGGGTTTCTTTTCTTCATGCTTGGAAACATGTGGTGAATATTAACCTTGCTCCACTTGGAAGGGAAATCAAGGTATAGTGTTATTTCCTTATTTCCCTTTACCATTGATGTTTTGTTTCCATTACATTGAGGTAGGACATATTATGGTTGTTCCCTCTTGCCTTGGACAAACTTTGAAATCACATTAATAGTACTTGGAAAGGATTCCTAGAGGACCAATCCCCCCATCTACTCTTGAAGAAGCCCACTTAGCCCTAGGAAACGCTTGAGAGGCAAGACTTCACCTAGAATTGTGTAGGGACCGCAAAGCACTTTTTAGGCACCAGTCTATTGATTTCTTCAACAACAACAACAAAAAACATTTTCCCTTTTTCCTTTTTTTGTTTGATTTTTGCAATCTAGGGTTTCATTGGTTGATATATTCATCTAGGTTGTTAGATCTAAGTTTATTTTCATTGTATATCTCATCAATCTTACATCTTTCTCATGCTAACTAGATATTCATGTTATATTTTCTTCAAGTTGGCATAAGGATGATATAAATCTTATCTTTCTCATGCTAATTAGATATTCATGTTATATTTTCTTCAAGTTGACAAAAGGATGCTATAAATCTTGTTTACATTTCTCAATCATTGGATCTAACCTTAAATAATCAAGTGACTCTAAGTTTGTTCAAGTTTCAATTTTTTGTGGGGTTGCTTTGGTTCATGCTTGGAAACATGTGGTGAATATTAACCTTGCTCTCATTTAAACCTTCTTGCAAATAATTTATGCCAACATTGAGACATTATTATGGTATATGTGCTTGAGAAAGGTGAATCGATGCTAAAACAAGGTCAACAACTTAATTATTGAGTGAGACAATTTGCAATTTGAAGCTTTATGTCTAGGGTCTTTTGAGGTTGAACTTTCAAATATGAAATTGTTTTGGTATGGTTGGCATATCTTGTGGTACAATAACACCTTTAACAGTCATCTAAACTCATGATTTCATGAGATATTTGGTCATTTCAATCCTTTAACATTTATGACAAGGATTTATAGGTCTGCATAATAATTAAAGTTTGGTCTTGTTATACTTCATACAACATATAACATCTTTAACACACCCTTAATCAAATCGATGCTAGAGATTCTTGAACGACTTAGTATATTGTGCCAACATTCATTGTTGAGGGTTTATTTGCTTTCTTCTGTAGATCTTGAATTTTTCACACCCCTAACACATAATTATTGACATCGTTGTTAGTATACTTTGTTTACACAGTCATACAATGCACGATCTTTGGGATATTGTTGCAAACACTTGGTTCCTTTTACTTCTTATCCCATGGTGGATGGTTATTTTTCATGAGTATAACATGCCTAAAATACATTCAAACCTAAGCATTTAAGAGGATATTTCAGTGCTAGCATATTATTTTACAAGTTCAAATCACTCAACACTGTTGCAAGTACCTATTGGTTGTTCGGAATCTAGGTTTTCTCATGATAAAAATCCAGTGGTAATATGCTCTCATGGGATATCTATTATTTGGTTATAATCTGCTATAAACATACAGTGGCATAGTGATTTTAAAGACCAATATCTTTACTTTTTTTTCATAGTAGTGTTGGCACATGGATCAACCAATTTTGCATGATAATAAACCTCACTTTTCAAGTACATATTTGATCATTGTTGCATGGTTACCCTAACTCACTTATGATCATTGGAAAATGTCTTAAATACTAATAAGGTTGCTCACTATACAATTGAGTTGTGGGATGTTTTGTTATGGTTATCATTGCCTAAACACATTTATCATACATGCTCTAAATGAAGGTAATTCATTAATTCCTGACACGTATGTTCTCATCATCTACTCTAACAAAGTAGCAATAGATTTGGTACTTTGATGATTATTTATTGTTCTTGATCAACACATTCTATGATGTCCTAAATCAGAATTACATTATTGGCGTGTAATATCTTGCCTCATGGTAATATCTAGAAAAATGGTAAATAAATGATATATGACTTGTGAGAATCATTATCATCTATTTCCAGGTGTCATTTTGCTAGCCTTGTAAGATCGATGCACAAGATCTTCATTTCTAGTTTCCAAGCATAATTTTGTAATATGAATGAGTAAGTTGGTTTAAGTTAAACACATTTCAATATTGTTGTTTGATCTATCTATTATCTACCTTTTCATATACTTAATCTTGTTTCATATCCTTGAGAGTGGATAGTGTCAAGTTATTAAAATACTTGTCAATTTTAGTTAGAGAGATCTTCTTCTTCACTACACAATATAACTTGGCATGACCCTTTAGGAATACCCTCTGTAAGGTAGAAAACCTCATCTCTTAGTCTTAAGCAAAAGGCACGACCATCAAGTTGACAGGGTGGATTGTCTAGTAGTTACATATAAGCTCTCCTATATAAGGTGGGACTTTCCTTTTAGTGAGAGTTTAAGAAATAACAATGACAACTTGGACATTTCATAATCGTATACATAATTTATCTCTAAAAATCTTAGGAAACATTATAGCAAACTCTGAAAATCTACCTTCTACAATATATATTAAATTTAAAGCATATTAAAATCTATTTCTATATATATATATATATATATATATAATAGAAGAAGATATTGTTAATCCTTCATTCTCCCATTAATATTCTTGACTATTAACTTGGTAATAAGTTCCATTATTTTGTCACACCATTCAATTAATTCTACCCAATTGCAAAGTGCAACATGTAATATTTTCATTAATCACTAATGTTATAATGTTATTAGTCCCTTCTAAAGGCAAGCAGGACTCTAGTGTTCGATTCGACAATGTTATAATGTTATTAGTCCCTGTCGAAGGCAAGCGAGACTTTAGCGTTCGATTCAGCATTGACTGACTATTACTTTAGGTTTGAATTTTAATACATTGCTTATATCCCTAAGTTTCTAACATGGTTGGTAATTTATTCTATTAAATAAATTGCAAAAAAATATTTATGTGAAATCTTATTGGTTGTAAGAATTGAAGTCTTATTGGAGGCTTCCCTCCTCCCAATGTATTTGTTTCATTTTCTATCCTAACTTTTGAGGATAATGTGCAATATGCAATTTCTTCATTCTCTTCATTGCTTTGTAACCTAAGTTTCTTCATTGTTTCATAACCTAAGTTCAGTGCATTAACACTTAGCATTAATGCTTCTACTGCACCCAAATTTCAATGTCTGAAAAATATGGCCAGCGTGTCCATCGTCTGCTATTCCTTGTGCATGGCATCCACCATGTGCTCTTTATTCTGCATGCATGCACACACGGCCCCCCAAACACCCAGACACACAGGCCCCCACGTTACATAATCTCCTTCCTGCCACAGGCACTTCGACCCTTACTTCTTCAATGCTGGTTCCTTTACTATTATAAGGTACGTTGGTCGAGGTGTTGGGTCTCTAATATAAGGTAGCTTATATTAACATATTACTTCCTAAAGACATCATTGATGCTATTTATTTCAATACAGAAATTGTACTAGTATGAGCATGGGTACATGATCCCTTACATGTAAGACCCATTGCTCATGCAATTTGGGATCCTCCTTTACCTTCACTATGGGATAAACTCCTTGTTGTGCCTGAATACTCTGCCTTTGATACTGCTACGGGATAAACTCTTTGTTGCGCCTGAATACTCTGCCACTGAGACTGCTAGAAGATATGCAATGCTCATATCCAAAATCGATATCAAATTCATTCGTTGATACTATCAAGAAGGGAGGTGGAGAGTATGGAACATCCAGAATAGAATCAAGAACTTAATCACTTACTTAAACATCCAAAAAGAAATAAAGATGCAAATCGATATCGAGTTCAAGTTCGAAGGGAAGATCCCAGTCCCATCAGCTGCATCGACTTTGTCCTTGCCTTATCCAACACCCATAGCCCATGCAGTTCAGGTCATTAAGAAAACTCCTAACTTGAGGCTATCACTATAAGCTCCCCTATATTTGTATACAAAGTCAAAGAGCTATGTAGGTCAAACATAATGGGTTAGTAGGCGTTGTAAAATTCATTATATGTTTATTCAAATAGGAGCGAAAGTACATTGAAATAATTTTGTAATGATCTTTGCCTGACCTGAGTTGCAGTTTCAAATAGACGTTGTGAATAAGCAAAGTCAGATGATCAGAAGACTATGGATGCGACGATCATTGCTGCAGCAGTTTCTCTAGCTACATCAGACCCTAGATTTTGGGTGCCGATGTTGTAAACAATGTGATATGTGTCTATGTCTTCTGGTCTCTCCCAACAATTGTGATCAGTGTTGGGATTACCCACCTTAGAAAACACAAAACAATAAGCGTTTATGTAAGCATTCATTCAGTTTGTAGGATGTTCGTTAGATCTTTATGAATGTTTGGGTTTAATGGGGTAGACTATACTTTTCATTCGGTCATACCTGCACAAATATTTTGTTTGGATGAGCAGTAGATTTTAGGAGATAATCGGTAGCCCAATGAATTGCAGATTTGGCATTTTCAAGCTCCTCGCTCATTAAATCATTGAACTCCAGCACGCTCCAGGCCAACATTGTAGTAGTAAAATCCATTGGAAACCCAAATTTTATGTTATCACCCGCGTCGTAATATCCTCCAACCATATCAACTTGCATTCACTCAAGTTATTAGTTCAGTTTGAAGCTCAACGGTGGGTTCAAATGAAAAGATGAAGCAGTTACTTTTTTGTTCTTAGAAATAACACATACATTATGATCATATCTGTCTTTGAGGGCTGGATATTTCAACCATGTCAATCTCTGATTAGGTGGAAGAATTCCTGATCGTTGCCCCTACAAGAAGAGAATTCTCTTTGAGAGGGCATCTTTATAGTCGTGATTTTTATTGCCAGGGGAAGAATAGTCGAGTGCCTCTACATATTTTCAGCTCGTTGTTATTATTTCTATCATTGCTAAGAATAGAAAAAATAACAATATCCCAAACTTAATCATCTTTCTCTGCTGGGAAGATCTAGTAACAAGCATTAACCTACAAAGATTTTGAATATATAGAGGAGGGGGACAAGAACGTGAATACCAAGGGGCCTTGCTTGAGTTCCCATGAAATGTCAAATTGAGGTTGGTCCTATGCGGGTGAACCCTTCTCTCAGAAACCACCTCCCCTCCTGGACTAGGTGAGATGATTAATGATGACTAAATACGACATTATGCTTGCACATTGATGCAACGACCTAGTGTTCGTGTGTTTTTAAAGCTAATAGAATGAGAAGCATATGGTGTTAACTAGGTTCCTTCAACACTTATGCTATCTTTACCTGTATGTAGAAACACAATCTGGCATCCTGATTCACCGCACAGAATCTTGTCTTGCCACAAATTGCAATCAACTACTTTTCTTAACGGCCATCTTTCATTGTCCCGACGAGTCTTTGTTGATAATTTATTATAGCTCCCATGTTTCAGTGCAAATTGCCAGTCGAGGAAAGGGAAGCATCTATGTCGGAAATGACTTTCTCCCCTTAGCTTATATAGTGAAAAAAGATTTGAAGAGCCCCCTCTAATTTTCACCTAGGATAACCGCGTCAAGTAAGTGAACTATATTTCTTCCCAGCCTGAGCAGAGCTAGCTCGGGTAATACTAGGTCCTGAAAGAAAGGCCTAGATTTATTCCTAGAACAAATGTTAGAAATGGCTAGCCACTTGGCCAAGAAAGACATCTAGCTTTAGATTCAATGCCGCTACTCGATCAATCGATGTCAAGAGTAGATGCCAATAGTAAATGCTAAATCCTGGTTTAGTGAATTAAAACCATTCACCAGTGCTTTGTTAATGAATTAGTTCTTTGTTGGCAGCTACTCATGCATTGGTTTGATCTGTCAAAAGCTACTCATGCATTGGTTTGATCTGTCAACATCAATTTGGCAGGCTTGTCCATATATTCATTGTATATCCATCATAGGTATATCAATAACTACTTCGTCAATGAGAAATTAATGACAAGGTTCCATTTCTTGGATTTTGGGAAAACTAAAGAAAAAGTGAAGATACAAAATCCACAAAATGTAGGAGACCATTTTGCGTGCACGGGTTATCTTCTATCATAATGGAAGCTACAGTTATTGTGAAAATTTGTTTCTATGGATGGAAAATAGTTTCAATTTGGTGGGATTGTACATATATTCATTGTTTATCCATCATAGATATATCAATTGCTTCGTTAATGAGAGGGTGTGATGAGAAACAATGACCGCACCCAGGTGTATACGTAGACTAACTGAAAACCATGAAACCTAAATGACCCACAGATCCCCACTAACACATGGGTTGTGACTCATTGTGAAGTTGATCGATGGGAGCGAGTCTTTGGACGAATTCCCTGTTCAATTGATCTATATTTCGTCACTGTAAATTCTAACCTTGTACAATATCTACTGCAAACTGATATTCAGAAAAGAACAGAAAAGATACAATGGCAAATACAAACATTACCGCGAGAGATTTTTCACAGAGCCCAAACCGGGGAAAACCAACATATATTATATTCATACATTGTGTTACATTGTTTACAATACAATATACATATAAGAGCGGTATCAAAACCCTAATTCCTTAACGAATAGAAAACCATCGGCAAAAGAAACCATGTGCCGAAAAACCACCTAAATATCATGTGGTCGAATATGTCGTCATGGAAAAAAAAATGCGAAGTGAACGCACCCTCTAACCCCCACATTGTTGCCCATTTGTGACGGCTGAACCTACTCGTGCAAAGAATATACATACCCAACATTCTCCCACTTGTTGTTGTTTTCTTTTGCATCTGAGAAGGATTCTGGGGTTATATAGTCAACAATATAGAGCAACAATGCCCATGGATCCTCTACACGAAGAGAACTTCGGTGCTCCGCAGTTTTGTTAATGAATGCATCAGCATTCGCCTAAAGTGTCCACCTTCATCATTGTTACTTTTCTTTTCTTCAATCATGTCTCTTACAAGTGATATTGAACATCAATGTGCTTTGTCTTTTGAATGATAAGCAAGGTTCTCCGCCAAGAAAATTGCACTCGGCTGTCACCTCTATCCTTCAACTTCTTGTACCAACCCAATACACGAACACAATCTGTAAACGTATTGCTTCCTTACTTGCATGGTGGCTGCCATGACCGGATTCGTAGTTGAAATTATACCACTCTGACTGTCTTTTGCTCATCAACTTATTGCTCCTCCAAACAAGTTAAACCCATACATGCTTGTAGATCTCCATGATCAAATCTCAGTGATGCGCATCACAAAGCCATGTATATCAACCACTTTGTCCAATCCCGGTCTTCCTTCGTGCACAATCCGCGGCTAGCGATTGCCATGAATACGCAACCTTTTCTTTGCTATCAATGCTCCTTCCCTAGTTTTGACATATACCTGCTCAAAGAAAACTCCCAGCACATGTGCAATGTATGGTCTGAATACGGACCATTGCGTACATCAAACTTCCAACCACTTGCGCAGCTGGAACATGAGACATGTCCTCCTCTTCTTCTGTGTGTCTTGGGACACTCGTCCCGCAGATAAATTTACATAGCGAATGAACCTTAACGGTTTACATTCACCACATATTAAGCAATATTGTGTTGACATATTTTTTTTGATTTAACCCGAGTTTCCTCCTTTTCGATCTCTTTTAATTTCCATGCCCAAAATGAAATTTGAAGCACCAGATCCTTCATGTCAAACTTAGAGAGGATGGCCGAGTTTTCATCACAGATAATCTCCTTGTTGTTTCCTATCGACGCTTATGTCATCACGCCTGAGACCAAATAAAATCAAATGATCATAATTAATTTAAGACTACACGGTGATCCTCTTTTCTTCTTGTAAAACCAAGTCCCAACATATAAATATAAATTTTTGTTGCCCCACATCCTTGGTGATTGTTTTAAACCATCACGGGGACTTTTCGGCTTGCCGACTCCTTCTTTCCTTTCGGCATAACTTTACAGTTTGCTTTATAAGTTTTATTCTTCTAGATCCCCATGCGGGAATGTTGTCTTCACATCAATACGTTTCTATTTCAAATCAAATGCAGCAGCAGCAGGATAGCAGTCTTATAGGAGTTAGCAGCAGCAGGAGAAAAATCTCACCAAAATCAATTCCCTCAACTTAGGAATAACCCTTTGCTACTAATCGAGCTGTATTTCTCCACTTTTCCTTACGCATTAATCTTCTTCTTTTATATAACCATTTGCTTCCAATGGGCTTTCTTTCGATTGGCAACTCCACTAGATTCCAAACCTCATTCTTATCAAAGGATGTCATTTCTTCTTCCATGGCCCCTTTCGAGAGATTTCCATCCTCTAAATCCACAGCGCCTCCACGGCAGGTTCTTGGATCATCGTCATTAATAGATAAAGCAAAATTTGAGCGAAAATCGGATGGACTATACCTTTATGGTAACCTTCTTTCTGATCCGATCTCCTCAATACTTTAGTATGAGGATCTTCTTCTTCGATTCATGTTCTAATACGTAGGGAAATTCCTTCATCATCCTTTAAATCAAACTCTATCTTCCTGCAGTTTCTTCCTTACTTGGTAGGACTTCATGTTTAACAACATCCTTCATTTCTCTAAATACCACATGTACAAATTTATACACTAACTTCTTAATTACGGGTTCCAAAGCTTATAACCTTTGAGACCATCTTATATCCAATAAAGATACATTTTTAGAAGCCTTCTTATCCATCTTACTCTATTTTCCTTTGGAACATGAACATATCCGCTAAGCGACCAAATACCAGCAAGATATTGTGAAGGTTCTACAGATCCATACCTCTTGTGGAGTCTTGTATTATGATGAGGGTGATCATTGACGGATAACATCACATTACCAACCTCTGCCCAAATTCTTGCCTATCCGACTTTCCTTGAGCATGCACCTTGCTTTTCCATCAGCGTCATGTTCATCCTTTCTGCAGCTCCATTGTTGAAGTGTATATGGAGTAGTGTTACGCCTTTCTATACCACACTTCTTCTGAAATTCTTCAATTCATTCCCCACAAAACTCCTCATCAGTATCGTCACCGACTTTTTTATGAATTAGTTTTGTTTGTTCTCCAACATGAACTATTAAGCTCTTTAAATCTGTCAAAGACTTCAGATTTCTTCTGAGGAAATATATCCAAGCTTTCTTCGAGGGGTAATCTCGTGAGACATAATTACATAGATGTCAGTAGTGGGACGACGGTCAAAAAACATCCTGATGAACTAATTTGTAAAATTCCATACGCCCTCGTTGCACCAGGAGAATCTTACCCGGTCTACTTCCCATATACATAATGTTCGCAGAAATCAAAATCGAAAGATAAATTTTCCATACCTTTATCGTGTAGTAGGTGAAGACCCTTCTCTCCAATATGCGCCAATCTTTGATGCCACAACATAACCTTTTCTCGAGTTATAGGAGTTCTTTTCTTCTTCAACTTCAATGTCGGGCACAATGGAGCTATTACACCCACAACTAATAGTGCTTTTGTTAGGGTCCTAACCGCACATAGGTAGATCAATGTAGTGGGATGTAATAAAGGTCAATATTAAATAAAACCTCCAATAAAATAGAATAAAGGCGGATGTAAGAAGACCCTAACTGGAAGCTCCCGCTAGAGAAAGGATCTCTTCCTCTAGATGCTTCTCTTAATGAACATATTTAGTATAAATAAAGGAGTCGAGGGTATGAGGAACCTAGCTTGGAGATTATTGTAACCGGAAGGCACTTCTGTTGGAGGTTTTCCCTCGAAGAGACACGTGAACGTGCTATCGAGAATCAAAGTGCTATTTACGTTGATATTTTGTATATCATTTCTATGTGTTGTGAATATTATGCTGGATATTTCTCTGTCATTTGGTCATTTCTAGCATTTTCATTTCTGTTCTACATATTTTATATATCACGGTATCTTGCAAGTGGTATGGGCACTTTCCTTAGCGAGAAGTGTGGGTATTTTTCAAGGTAGAGATGTTTTCCGACGTCTTAAATCTACAGAGATCTGCTCGTTCTGGCGCACAAACCAGCGGTTGAGGGATTCACACACGTAGGAAACACAAGTGGTTCTTAACACACATCTGAACAGCCCACCCTTACTGACTTGTTGGTACCCTTCGGTGGTAAGCGCATCGGGCAATGAGCACATTAATGCGGATCGATACCGTTTCATAGAAGCCCTCTTTAAATAATATATTTGGTCATGTTGTTGTTATAGTACAACGAGAACAACACTCGGGGAGATATTCTCTGATAAGCGGGTGAATTCGAGATTGAATTACTGCGGCTAAGGGTACGGTCTATCCTCCTTAGTTAATTGCCTTGAGATATTAGATTAAATTACTCTTGGTGGATTGCCATTATATCGAAGAGCTATAGCATGGAAAACCCTTGTTTGTAGAACCCTTGAATGCCTAACCTTTGGGGAACATAAAAAACAACACAAAACAAATTAAACCCGGTGAATCTATTGGCGTGCATTTTGTGTTGCATTACTCGTAAATACTCTCGTTCAATTTGGGATTTCAACCTTTGCGCATTCTCTTGGGACCAAAGTATAGCCAGCGGTATTAAAAATAAAATAAAATAAAATAAAATTGGAATTTTTCACCATTATTCGAGACCTATTCCATTAGACTTATCTCTTCCCCTTGTCACATTCATCCATATCATTTTTTAAACCCAAAAATTCCACGACCCGCCATCCCATTCTTTTCACCATTATTTGAGACCCTATTCCATTAGACTCATCTCTTCCCCCTTTCCACATTCATCCATATCATTTTTCGGCCAAAAATTTACGTGCACTCATTTTCACCATTATTTGAGACCTATTCCATTAGACTCATCTCTTCCCCTTATCACATTCATCCATATCATTTTCTGCAAAATTTCTATACCTTACGGCTCCTTTTCAGTTCACCCATCATCTGGCCCATACCCGTAACCAAGAATTAGAATCTCGCTTCAACACCTTAAGGAATCACGGAACCATAGATAACAATAGAAGTTTTGGCTGCTTCGGTGCTACTATTATCTCATGATGCCTGCCAAAATGCCTCCATAAATGCATCCATAAACGTAGTCGTGCAATCCATAATGGCGAGAAGTCCAACCGCAGTGACCACCTACTTGAATATGTCTTTGTATCAATCTGCACCAAACTCGAAATCCCTCTCGATGACTCTTTCACGATGCACATAAAAAGGCGAAGGAGAAACTAACTTCCCATTCCTTTCAACCCATCACTTTCAAAGGGACATCTCCCTTCAGCGAATTGGATGAAAGCAAGTTGATGGCTCGGTTGGTTTGGTCACAAATGGAACATTATTCTCTCTCTACAACATTCTGAGATGACTTGGCCAAACTCGGTATGGTGTTCTCCATCTGAATCAAGAACGTTGGCAGTAGTGGCAGCTGGAGAAAAACTTTCTGTCAAGGATATATTGCTTGAACCCAATTTGTTCTTGAGCTTTATGAGCGCTTTAAAGCTGACACCAACCATTTGGGCGTTTGACAAAGTGGAAACAATCGGAGACACGGTCAGAGAACTTCATAGTTGCATTCCAGTCGGCTTTTCGAGCCTTGAGGGGCATGGTGATACTTTCTTTTAGGAATGTTTATATCGGTGGCCTCAAGGAGGATATTAGATTCATGTCCTCATGGCTCAGCCTACGACTTAGGTGGAGGCTACTAAAAAAAAAAAAAAAAAAAAAAAAAAATTGTTTCCTCTCAAACCGTAAACCTTCATTTTTCCAGCGCCCTAAACAAGTAAACCCCTGCTCCTAAGCTCATTAAAAATCCAAAATTGACGGGCTATTGAAATAGGCGAGCGTAGCTCAAAGGGCTATGTTATAATTGTGATGACAATATTTCCCAGACCACAAATGTAGGAACAAAATCTCTTTACTTGTGCATCTCGTGAGGATATTCAAGAAGAAGATGATGACCCTCCCCTTGCAGGAGTCACGGAAATCCTAGAGCATAATCCTCCCTCGACCCTCGAAGTGGAACGATTATTTTCCCTCAAGTACTCTCTGGGCTTCTACGCCCCAAACCCTCAGGTGTCTGATTACATCAAGCAAGAAAGGTCATCGTCACGGTTGATAATTTAAGCGACCCATATTTTTATTCATCGTCGCATTGCCAAGAAACCCATTGCTACATCCACACTATCAACAATTTCCAAATCATGATTGCCAATGAAATGTGCGTCTCCAAATAGGTGACCACCTCAAAATCCCATATGTTTACTTTATTGACATGGGAGTTTGTGACATTGTGTTGTGTGCAGGCTGGCTAAGGACTTTTGGGTCCCATTCTCATGGATTCCGAACTTAACCGTACAATTAGACCAAGGGAGGCCGCAATATAGAGATTTGAGAACATCGCTGGCGGTTCACGAGATCACCGGTTCTCATCGCATGGAAAAACTGCTCAAAAAGGTCATTTGGAGTGTCATTGCCCAACTCCATGCCATACAAAGCCGCGAGAGACCAACGGTGCCCAAGACCTCAAGCCTCCTTTCTAAACATCAGTATTTCAACTCCCCAAGGACTCCCCCTTCCCTTCGGTGTCCATGATCATTCCATTCCCCTTGTCGCGGGAAGCCTTCCCCAATATCGTCCTTATAGGCACCATTTTGCACAAAAAATGAAATTGAAAAATGGTCCGGGAACTCACTTGCTGCCGAGGTCATCCGTCCTAGTCTGACCCGCCTCTCTCGTCGTCATGGTATTGAAGAAAGAAGGTTCTTGGAGAGAATGTGTCCTGACTTTCGAGCCCTCAAAAATAACCATCAAAGGAAAATTCTCCATTCTTGTCATTGTTGACCTTTTGGATGAACCAAGTGGTGCTCAATTCTTTGCCAAACTTGATCTTATTTCCGGTTTATCACCAGAGATGCATGAAAGAGGCCGACATTCCCAAGGCGGCCTTTAGCACTCCTGAGGGCCACTATGAGTTTTTGGTCATGCCCTTTGGCGATAATAACTTCCCCTCCACCTTCGAGCCTCATGAAGACCATCTTCCCGCCTTTATCTGTCATTTTGTCTTGGTTTTCTTTGATGATATCCTCATATATAGCAAAACTTGGGCAGACCATCTTAATCATGTGGATCAAGTTCTCATACTACTCGCTCAGCACCATCTTTACCTCAAACAGTCCAAATGTTCTATTGGTGCATCCGAAGTAGAATGCAGCAAGATCTTGTGGGAAAGGTTGGCATTAGGGTGGATCCTAAAATAGTTGAAGATATGCAAGGCTGGCCGCACCCAAAGACCCTCAAAGCTTGCGGCGAATTTTGGACCTCCACCGGTATTACGCAAGTTAGTTAAGAATTATGGAAGATTGCAGCTCCTCTCACTGTTCTCCTCAAAAATATCTCTTTCACTTGGGCTCCAGCTGCTACTCAAGCTTTCAAACCTTGAAGATGGCCATGTGCACCACTCAGGTTCTGCCCTTCAGGCTTCACAAAGACTTTTGTGTTGGAATGTGGCGCCTTTTCGAGGAAAGAATTGGTGTTGTCCTTGTACAAGAAGGCGTCCTTTGGCCTTCACTAGCAAGCAAGCAACTGTCTGAAAATAAATGCTGACGACCATTTTATGAAAATAAATGTTGTGATTACGCATCTTGGATGAGTTGTGGCGTCCATTATCTCTTGGAACTGGCAGCTTCCAAATTAAGGCAGGCCATCAAAACTCTCAAGTACTTTACGGAACAACACATTTCCTCAGGAACAACAAAATGGGTGACTAAACTAACTTTGGATATGACTATGAGATCATTTTACAAGAAGGGCAAAGATAATGTCATGGCAAATGCACTGTCCTTAAATATGAGGAGGAAGGATCCCTCTTTTTCTTTCCTTCATTGTACTGATTGGCTCCAAGTTATGCTTGAGGAATGGCTTCAAGATCCCAAGTTCACATATGATCCGGCAACTGCAGAACAAGGCTCGGCTCCCCTAGGATACTCGGCTCGGAATGAGCTTGATACCATGAGTCGCTTGTATTTAAAGTAAACAATCCAAGCTCAAATCCCGCAGATGATTTCGAGCTTCATGCTACCATGATCGAACTTTCGGGAGTTCACAAAACATATGGCCAGAGTAAAAGCGCTCTTTTAAAGGATGGTATGAAGCGGGACATCCGTAAGTTTGTCTCACGAATGTGAGGTGTGTCAGCGCAACAAGGGAGAAACAATCAAATCGGGCACCCTCCAACGGCTTCGGATTCCCCCCACTATTTGGAAGGATATCTCTATGGACTTTATTACAGGGCCTACCCAAATCAGGGAATAAATCGGTCATAATGGTGGTGGTGGATCGCCTCTCAAAATATGCTCATTTTTATGCTCTTTTCCACCATTTGCATCCGCGGTGGCTCAAATTTTCATGGACCGGTCTTCAAGCTTCATGGCCGCACTCTATTGTTTACATTCGATTTTAACTTTCACAAACAGTTTTTGGCAAGAACTGTTTAAAGCTACAAAGGCACACAATTGCATCTCGGCTCAACTTATCATCCCCAAAGGGATGGTCAAACCCGAAGTTGTCAACAAAGTGTTTGGAAACATATCTGGAGTGTTTGCCTGCGAAAAACACTTACCCGTTAGGTTCAATAGTTTTACCCTCGCCGAATGAATTTGGTACAACGCCATCCTGACCCTGGCATGACTCCTTTTAAGGCGGTATGGGCGGAAACACCTTCCAGTTCTCTCATACTTACCCGTTACCTCGAAGGTCCAGGCGGTTGACCAAACATATAAGTTAGAGGAAATCCTTTGTACCCATAAAGAACTTGGATGTGAAAGCGCGAATAGAATGAAGCAACAACTGAGATCCAAGGTAAACTCTAGCGTCAATTGCGAAGGGATCGGTGTTTAGAAGGCGCAACCATATAAACCGACTTCCCCTCCAAGGCGAGCATTGTCGACTAGCACCCAAATTCTATGGCCCCACTTACGGTTCCAAAGCGTGTGGGACAAGTCACATATCGATTAATACGCCCCGGTCGATTCGAGCTATCCATGTTTCATGCTTGAAGAAGGTGATTGGAACCGGTACCCAAAATTCAAACCAACCTTCGAGAATTAGCAGAAGAAGGATCCACATTTGGCTACGACGAAGCGGTTTGGACCAGCGTGTCGCACGCATCAGAGAGAACCATCAACGAAGTGCTAGTATAGTGGAAAGACATGACTCCGGCCGGTGCCACTTAGGAACCGACTACCATTCTGGCCAGTTTCCACATATCAAGCCTTGAGGACAAAGTTTTTTTTTTTTTTTAAGGGGGAGGACATGTTAGGTTTCTAACCCACACATAGGTAGATCAATGTGTTGGGATGTAATAAAAGGTCAATATTAATAAGGCCCTTTCAATAAAATAGAATAAAGTGATTCTTGAAGACCCTAATAAAAGCTTTAAGCTTCTAGAAGGATCTCCCTCTAGATACTTCTCTTAATAGACATATTTAGTATAAATAAGAGAGGGTATGAGAGAACCCTAGCTTGGAAGTGTGTATAGCAATCTTGCTCGTGGAGGTTTCCCTCTCGAGAAGACTATGAACATTGCCTCTGAGATCAAAGTGCTATTTATGTTGCTATTTAGTATATCATTTATGTGTATTGTGAAGATTATCGCTTTGGATATTTTCTTGTCATTTGGTCATTCTAGCATTTCATTTCATTCTACATATTTTATCTAGAATCTTCTTCTAGCGACTTATATAGAGTTCCAAACCGAACTCCTCATCAACACCATTGCTCCACCAAAGACCATCTTGCAAGTTCCTTTTCAAAAATTGTTTTACCCCAACATATTCCATTTTACTTACATAAATCAAATTTACATTACCTAGGATGTAGAACTTTGGCGTGTTCCTAATCCTTCCATCTATGAGTCTCAACTTGACCCTTCCGCTTCCTATGATTAAGTTTGGCCAGTCGTACCCAGAAAACATTATCTCCATCACACTTTTATATTCACAGAACCACTCCCAAAGGGGAGTCATATGAAAGGATGCACCTGGCGATCAATCAACGCGAGTGCCTCATGATGCGCATGTGTGCTTGAATAGATGAAGTACACCTCCTTCTTCCTTGGAGGTCTTTTCTTACGTAGAAGAAGATTCTTCCCAGTCCTTCTTTTCTCAACTTTGGATCTACCGTTGCTTCTTGTAGTGCCCTTCTTTTCCACACCTCAATATACCCTTCAAAATTTCAGGAGAGTTAGATCTGCCCTTAGACTTAGATCTCCCCTTGAGAAATTAGATTTATTTCTTTCCAAGGAGCGTCCTCTTGCAAATAATGCGTGCATTATATGTCTATTTCCATATTCTTTCGTCTCATCTCCTTCGACAACAAGAATGAGACCGCTATGAAGCTTCAAAGTTGTATTACCTATGGCCATACAACGGTTATCCAGTCGGTAAAGAACCTAACAAGCCCGATACGTTTATCTTCATCGGGGTACAATATCAACAAATACTAGCTGACTTATACGGTATTGAGGTGTTGATGCTCGCCACTAAGTCTCCATCTCTCATCCTCAAGAGTTATCTGGCTTCTTTCACCGGGATTAGTTTGTTACCGGGGACTTAGGCGATACAACACACCACAACTTTCCCATAAAATCCTTGTGTAGCTTCCTCACGACACATTCGATATCTTGGTCGGAGAACCACCGATTCTCTTGCCTTCGATCGTCTTTTTCAGGTCATCTGCGAGTTCTGTAGGTGTTAATGGTGCACAGATCTACCGCTGATCCCTTCGATCTATGTCCATAAAGATCTTCCATCTTGAGCCACACAACTCAAATCTTTTCCCATTAAACCACCGATCTCCATCTTGGTGCTTGTCATTTCTTTTCACTGAAAAGAACAATACCCTTGAATCTCAACGTAACAAGGCTTATCGGTCGGGCCAAACCCTTGGCGACAAAGGCATCCCCCCTGAAACCAATGAAGCTTTGATACCAATGTAAATTCTAACCTTATTATCGCAAATCGATATTCAGAAAATAATAGAAAAGATAATGGCAAATACAAACATTACAGTTTTCACCTGGAAACCCAAGCCGGAAAACCGGCATATATTATATTCATACGTTATTTACATTGTTTACAATACAATATACATATAGGAGCCGTGACATCAATTGTTTACAATACAATATACATATAGGAGCCAGCGGCATCCAAAACCCTAACCCAATGACCTGGATTAGTCCAAAACCCTAATTCCTTAACCGGAAATAGAAAACCATCGGCAAAAAAACCATGTGCCGAAAAACCACCTAAATATCATGTGGTCCCAGAAATATGTCGTCCCGGAAAAAGAAAAAAAATCGGGGGCACTGCCCCCGAACCCCTACACGCCCGACGCAAACGATCAAACACTGCTACTCGTGCAAAGAATATAACACATACCCAACAATCACATCACAGATATATATACATTCGCATGTGGAGATATGTTTTTTATTGAAACTATCATGTTGTACGTGCTTTATATATCATCACATCACAGACATATACACAGTCATGGGTGGCGAGAAGATTTTTATGAAAACTATTATGTTGTACACGTTGGGAGATATGTTGCAGTATCTTGAAGTATTTCACCGAGATTATAATTTGACTTGTATGTGGAAATACACATTCCTTGCACTATCATCAACTGATTGCACATATATAACAATATATACAAAATATATCAATATATATCAAATGATTCATCAATTGATTTCATATATATCAACAATATATACAAAATATATCAATAAATAAGGATTTATTGCTTTGTTTTTGCTCTCAATGTGGTTGATTCTCAAATATCTCAAGTCAAACTTTTAGGTAATACACGTCACATTATAATCCCAACTAGATTTGATATATACATCTCTTTACAACTGTTATGTTCAACTCTGTTTTAGCATTGGAATTCAGTTGATGTATACATCTCCTTACAACTGTTATATTCAACTTTGTTTTACCATAGGGATTCAGTGTTGGCATATCTACATCTCCTTACAACTGTTATGTTCAACTATGTTTTAGCATTGGGATTCGATGTTGGAATATATATAATGTATATACTCCGACTAAGCAGAGGATACTTGTATATGCGTGTGATTATTCTGTCATATATGTGATTATTCTAACGAGCATCTTTACACCTCTCTCTACCAACAGTCGAATATTCCATATAAATGTGATAGATAATCATAATATTGAAGTATTGTATATCTAAATATTTAGATGTTACGTATATATCCATCAATTTAGCAACAATATGTGATTGAAATGTATATATAAAAGATATATGAAAAATATTTATTATTCATAATTATCATTTATCATTTATGGATAATTAGTCATATATATATAATTGTTCTTGCTGTAAGAACTATAAGAACTAAAGTTATTTTCAATTAGTTAATAATTTATTTTTCTTAGATGTAAGAAAAAGGTTAACCATACAAGTCTTAAAGGTATTTAGAAAGAGTACACTTAATTAATTAGTTAGGTCAATAATTTGTGAAGCAAGGGATATTCTATTTCAAGCCTCACATGTCGTAAATCAGAGGCTACTGCCTCATCTCCTTGCATCTTCAAAAATGTTCGGGTATGACATAATATGAAATGGATAATTTCCACGTTTATTCCTCTGGTATTAAGGCTTCACATAAAATATTTTGAAGTCAAGCTAGTAACAATAGCCAAACAAGTTTCTCTTTTTCCAGTTTCAGTGTTAATTAAGGAGGCATGGAATTTGACAGAACAAAATTTATGCCAGTCTTACTCCATTTACATTTTAGGGACTTGTGGTGTCTCCTATTATTGAGGGATTTGTGATGTCTCCAAATATCGGACCATCATCGGTTTGTTATGTGATGGACCATTATCAGTTTGTTATGTGATGTTTAGATAATTAGATAATTATGGTGAATGGAGCTTTCTAATCAAAACCATTGAAAGGAGTTGAATGGTGAATGCTTGTTGGTGTACTTCTGTATACTGTATACCCTTTACCTGGGCATATGCTTATTGGATCATCCAACTCTAGGCTTTGGATTGACTAATTCCATCAACAAAATATTTTGAATTCAAGTGAGTAACAATAACCAAACAAGTTTCTCTTTTTCCAGTTTCAGTGTTAATTAAAGAGGCATGGAATTTGACAGAACAGAAGTTCTTCCAATCTTACTGCATTTACATTTTAGGTATTTGTGGTGTCTCCCATTATCAAGGGATTTGTGATGTCTCCAAATATCGGACCATTATCGGTTTGTTATGTGATGGAACATTATCGGTTTTTTATGTGATGTTTAGATAATTAGATAATTGTGGTGAATGGAGCTTTCTAATAAAAACCATTGAAAGGAGGTGAATGGTGAATGCTTGTTGGTGTGCTTCCATATACTGTATACCCTCTACCTGGGCATATGCTTATTGGCTTATCCATATCTAGGCTTTGGAATGACTAATGCCATCAACAAAATGTGTGAAAATGCAGTTTCACTTACCCAATGCATTACAACAAACATAATTTAACGTTATATTATCCTGCAGTGAACTTAGAGAACAAAGGATAAAATCTCTTTATGTTACACAGATTTTGCATAACTTTGAATTTACTTGCATGGCAGGTGCATTTAACGAGGAGAATTTAAAATTATATTATTATGCAATGAACTTAAAGAACAAGGGATAAAATCTCTTTATGTTACACAGATTTTGTATAGCTTCGAATTTTCTTGCATGGCAGGGACTACCTTGCAACACTTGCTGACTATTAACTTAATTGGAACTACAAATTCCATTATTCCATATCAAAAAATTCGATGAGTGTAATCCAATTGCTAAACTTTAATATTTTCATCCACCAATAACCTTACCAAGATTTCCCAGAGTGCATAAAGCTCGACGTACATCATTACTTTTAAATTAACTTTATCAACCTAAGTTTGGCCATCTAGATCTCCATTCTTGATTTCGTATTGAAAAATTCACATCAAAACGTTCCTCTTAATTTTATCCCGCCTTTAATATTTTAAAGTGGAAGACCACCTTTAATGTTTTAATATTTGTAGTTATAACGAATATTGTATATTCGTAGTTATAACGAATATTGTATTGTGTATCTGGTGGAGATTAAAATCCAAGATACAGATAACTGTAACAAATAAATTCAATTAAATGATGCCAACAACCAATTTGTTGGGAGTTTTGGGAAAGTGTATAAAAGGATTCTAAATGATGGCATAAATGTTTTCATTAAGATTTTTAATTTGCAAAATGAAAGAGCTCACAAGATTTTTGAAAGAGAGTTCAAAGTATTGGGTAACGTTAGGCACTGAAATCTGATTAGAATCATAACATGTTATTCAAACCTCCAAATTAAAGTTTTAATATTTTCATCACTGTCAAATGGAATCCTAGAAAAGTGGTTATATCTCAATGATGAAGAATAAAGTTGTTTGAGTTTGATTCAAAGATTGAATATAGCAATATACATTCCACAGGGCTTGGTGTATCTCCATCACCATTGTTTTTTGTAAGTGATCCATTGTGATATGAAACCTAGCAATGTGCTTCTTGGTGAAGACATGGTATCATATTTAATAGACAATGGCATCGCTACCATATATTTTTCAAATTCAGAGGGTTCAACATTCACTTCCGCACATGCACGCAAATGATCCATGGGTTACATTCCTCTTGGTAATATTTGACTTAGATAGTATATCAAACAATGATATGAGTTTCCTATTTTTATTACAATTTCTGAATTAAAAACCTTACCATGATTATCTGTGGATGTATAATATGGACTCGATGGGCATGTTACAAAAAAGGATAATGTTTATAGCTATGGAATAATTTTATTGGAGATATTGATGGGAAGAAAACCCACCCACAACATGTTTTTGGATGGAATAAACTTGCAAAAATGGGTGGCTAGTAATTTTTCAAACCAAGTAAGAGAAGTGGTGGATAAAAGCCTATTGAGGAGAACTAAAGAAGATAAGAATCTCAACTGCCTCAGTCAACTTATAAGTATAGGTTTTCTTTGTACAAAAAAATCTCGCAAAAGATAAGCTACCATAATAAACATTGTAGGCAAACTCCAAAGCATTAAAGACATTTTTCTAAAAATTGTTGACAATCCAAAATCCCAAATAAATATCATATATTTATTAAGGAGTACTAGTGCTCACAACAACATTGAAGAAGATCAAAGTTCTTTATCATTCTAATATGTTGTAAGGAAACATGAACAATGAAGTAATTTCACTAGATTATCATGAGTTCCATCTACTTTGAGTCTATTTTCTTGGAAAAACTTTATGTATACCAATCTTATTTTCCAATATCATTTGAAATTTAAAATTTATTACTGTTTGATTTATTTATGTTGTTCTATCCATATAAATATATGAAGCTATTTGTAATTTTTTTAAAAGAATTAAAATTATATCTCATTGCACATAAAGAAGTTAGGTATTATTACAACTAAAATGTGGTGAAATGTGGTATTACCTTTCTAAAAGTTTATGTCCAATCTTTTATTTAAAAAATAAATACAAATTCATCTTAATTTTTGTGATATTAATTTTAATATTTTTTTATTTAAAAAAAAAAAAAATTGTCTAATTTAAAATAAATATAATATTTTATTTCTTTTAATTAAAAAATTAACATAAATTTAATTTAATCTTTACGATCTTAACTTTAATTATTTTTTAATTTTTTATCTTTATATATTTAATTAATTTAATTTAAAATAAATATATGATAATGATTAAATCACATCAATGTCTACATCACCATCACAACACTATATTGAAGAAGAAAATTAAAATACAAATTTAGATAATCATTAAAAAAAATAAACCTTTTCATTTATTATGCAGAAGGTGTTCTTTTAAGG
>SNQJ01S0118609.1:8746-23191 GCA_010110895.2 Picea sitchensis
TCATTTGTCCATAAGCATGCATATATCAAATAGGATACAAGATCTGCAAGATTAAAAATATTAGTTAGACAATTGCATGAATGAAGTAAATTGCTCACATCACATAAAGATAAACCAATTGTACCAGTGCCTTAAAAGGAGTCGTGGGCAATTGTTGATCACGTGTTTTATTAAGGTAAATTAATGGTAGATTAATGAGAGAATATGTGGCCTCTTTAGAGGCTAACTCTTTGTTTGGAAACTTGGAGAGAAGTTATCGAAACCCAATAGGTCTCACCAATAAGCCCACTAAGGGTTCTAGATGTCCAAAACTGGTGGGAAACCAGGTCCTGAGAGGGCTTGCCTTACTTCACATATTCCCCTTAGGCGTTTTCCCGCGCATTGAGCTAGCAACTTCCTAGATTTTCCTAATTAAACTACAAACAAGGTTTATTGACTTTGCAAGACTGAAATAGATAAAATTTGTAAATAAGTGAAATATATGACTTGCAAGAAACTTAAAAATGGAAAGAGCTTTGTAAGAAAATGAGAAATATTAGAACTTGCAAAATTTATTGAAAGGGGGAAAAAATCTCTAAATTGAACATGCATACAAATTGAAAGTAAATTTTAAACATGCATGTGAAATATGAGTGTCATGTGTGTTAGATTTTCTTATTGTTGTATGTGTGTTTAAGATCGAAAGATTAAAATTGAACAAAAAGAAGTTAAAAACAAACCACAACACACAAATCCCCTAATGGGGATGGAGAAATTGGGCACAAAAGGGATCATTTTTATTAAACCTATTACAATGAGAACTAAGTTCTCTTTGAGATTCTCCTTTTTAGAAAACTGGATCCTTGTAAGTTTTTGGGTCTCAAAAATGACAAGGAAATTAAAATAGAAAAAGTTTTTTTGATGAAGTAGAAAGCTCCTGGGTGCTCCGATACCCCTGATTTCGCCAAAATCGACGGAATCTCCCCTGGTGCTTGTTATTTCTGCAAGAAAACAACAAACAATTAAATCCCAAAGATGGCCAAAAACACTTTGGAAGTGTCTTTGGTCAACTTACAAAACATGCAAAAAAATGACTAAGTAAGATTTATGCTAAAACTTGTAAAAATTTTAGAGATTTTGGGGATGCCTTTTAGGACAACAAATGAAAGCATTTTGATATTGCCAAATAACATAAATTAAGTTCAATCAATCATGCACCCGCAAGCCTTTAAATTTTACAGAAAAGAAACTAGCAATAAAGGATCTTTTCTTAACTATATCTAGCTTTAAATAGGTAAAAAGCAATGCCTAGATCTAGATACTTTGCAAGCAAAAATGAAACTATGTTAAACTTTAAATTCGAATCTAGCTTCTTATGCCTGCATTAAAGAAGTAACCCAATAACTTTTGAATAATGTGAGAGGGAGAAAGGGATAAACGTTTTTTTCCAAGAATTGAAAAATATGGGCTATGGAGTCCTCAGTGAAGAGTAGAGGGAGCTTTATTCCTTGATGATTCTGGACCAATGAAGGTTGAATCTACAACCACTCAATCCTCCAAGCTTGAAGAACTTGTAAACAATATACTTCAACCCTGCAAACACTGTTAATGAAGGTCTCTCCTACATAAAACAAAAACTTAGATATGCATATTAGTTTAACAAAAAAAAATACATGCAATATAAAAGTTTGTGAGTTATAAGAAAAGAAATGAGATTAATCAAACTAGATTTACCTCAATCTACTGTGTGACAACATACTTTCAAAGCCTTTGCAAATATATATACAAAATTGAAGTAAAATATAAATTACCTCATAACAATAGCATAAGATTCAAGCATCCACACATAGCATCAACACCGATGGAACTCTAAAATCTCTTTATTCAATCTTAAAAATTGAAAAATGATACAATAATATAGGTCTATCTTCCCAAAAATCCAACTAACAATGGAGGAGGGGTAGCCTTGTTTAAATATCAAGAGAGGTGACAACTCCAATGGAGGGATGCACATAGGGTTATGAGATACGTGAGAGTTAAAGGGAAGTGGCGCACTTAGTGAAGGGAGAGATGCGTGAGGTTAAGTGGAGGTGTGTGGAGTGAACTGAGATGGAAGGGTAGTGGAGGGTGAGTGAAGTGAGGATGAGTGGGGTGAAGTTGGAGTGAGTGGAGTGGAAGGGGAAGTGTGAGGGTGAGTAGGGGCTTTGGTATGTGCGCCATCCCTTTAGGATGCGCCATCTCATCAAGTGGGGTCGAGTCCCTATCTTGGGATCTCCTCCATGCCTTTCTACTCCAGTGAAGTCGCCTTCATCTTTGCTAAACTCACCTTGGTCTTCAGTCAACTGGGGACACAAGAAAAACATGTTTTTGACATGTTCCCCAGTTTCCCTAAAAAATAGGGATTTAATTAAATTACCCATTTTCCGTAATTTTCGAGTAAATTTCATTTTTTTAATGAAAATAATCATTTTTTGGTCTCAAAAGAAGGGAAATAGGGGTTTACATGATACTCTGGATTGGAAAACGACCATAAATATGGCATCTGATGATGTTTTATGGCATATTTTTACAACTTATTTCTTTACAAATAAAAAATTTCATTTTTGCAGGATTTTTTTTTCAGTAAAACATTAAAAAAAACCTATGAAACCTAGCCGCAATTTACATATGACTCAATTAAGATGACCTAGTATGAGCTCATATACATTCAAACACTAGGCATTGGTTATACCATGCCAAGGCCTAACCACCAGCACATACTCCAGCTTTGGAGTTAGTCTCTTGAATGACAAAACTGAGAAATTATTAATTGCCCACGAAGGCATGCAAAAAATAATTAACAAGTGAAAAAAATCACTTTAGAGTACATGCTCGTACCTAGGTCTTAGGTGGCCAATAGCCTTTTACAGTATCTCATACTCAGGTCATTTATTACAATGGTGGAAATGTGGAAAAATGTGGTCTCTTGAAAGACCAGCTGAACTCTGAACTCTGTCACATGAGCACTGACTGCTCAATCTTTGGCAGCTCATCAGGAAATCCATCTTGTGTAAACTGGTGGATAACATTGGTTGCATATGGGGACGTGTGGTTGATCTTTACATCTGAAGGAGACCATGCGAGAATCCAGAATTACGCGGCCTACATCATGGACGCCTCGTCAACAATCATATCCATATAAACCAACAATAAACACAATTTGCGATGATAATATACAAATACAAATAATACAAAAGATCATTTAATATACATGTGAATATAGTACAAAAAGCAGTAAATAATGCACAAAAAGACAAAGCATAATGTAGAAATGATAAGGGTTAGAGAGTATGATGCAAAAGATGTCCCCATGGGCATCATATGTTCTCACTGAAGAAAAGCTTGAGAAGTTGGTCATTGACTGGAAGGGCCAATTTCTCACCATTCAATCTGCTGAGATAAAATGAATTATTGCCATTTGTACCCTGTATGATGTATGGACCTCTCCATAAACTGTCAAACTTTCCATGATTCCCTGGATTTTCCCTTCGTTTATCCCAAAGAAGGACTGTGTCCCCTTCCTGAAAAACTCTCTGCCGTGAAGACTTATCAAAAGTCTTATTTACCTTGTCCTGATTCTTTATAATATGATATAATGTTTTTCTTCTGATTTCATCTAACTCTATCAATTGATCAATTCTGCTATGTTGGAAGTCCTCATCCAAACCATATTTCTGAATAAACTGATACACTGGAAGCTTTAAGTGAACTCGTAAAGTATCATCGAGACCGTAGACAAGCTCAAAAGGACTCTTACCTGTGGAACTCTTTTTGGTTATTCTATCCGCCCATAATGCAAACTTAGTCTTGTTGTCCCATGACCTCTTATTATCCCCCACTGTTTTCTTAAGAATATTCATTAAGTTCTTATTGCTGGATTCATCAAGACCATTATCTCGGGGATAATAGTTTGAAGAGTGGGACAACACAATTCCATACTTAAAACATAATGAAGATAACTCTATAGAACTGAAGGCCTTGGCATTATCAATTGTAATCTTGGCGGGCACACCAATCCAAGTGATTATCCTATCTTCAAGGAAATCCATGACCACTTTGTTGGTTGCTGACTTAGTGGGTATGCTTCTACCCACTTAGTAAAATAATCAGTGGTTGTAATTATCCAAGTATAATTATTACTTGAATTATCCTTAAACTGACCTATGAAATCAAGCCCACACTGCTGAAAGGGGGCTTCGACCACTACAGGTTGAAGAGGCAAGGTTTCTAGCTTCTGCTTCCCTGTAAATAACCAACATTGCTAACAACCCCTCACCATTTTATGTACATCTGAGAAAATGGTCGGCCAATAGTAACTTGCTCTGAGGATTTTGTGGGAAGTAGTTTTAGCCGCAAAGTGTCCACCACAAAACCCTGAATGGAAGTAAATCGAAAGTCTCTTGGACTCTATCTCATCAACACACCTAAGTATCACTCCATCGGGGTTCTTCTACCACAAGCTGTCTTGAATGATACAATACTTAGCCGCTTTCAACCTCAAAGCCCTCCTCTTATGACCAATCAAATGACTGGGGAAAGTGAGGTTTGAAAGAAAGTAGATGATATCTGAATACCATTGGTGTTGTTCTAATTTCTGAAGCTCTGGTGACAAGGCTGGCCTAGTTTGATTGTTTTGACATACTAGGTCCAACACTTGTTCATTTCCTTAATCAGCATTTGAGCCAACCCTTGAAATTTAATCAACTTAGTGGGTTTAATCTCTAAGTCATATTCTTGAATCTTGGAGACCCACTTTCCTTTGACTCCCAAGCAATCCTGTTTCCCAAGGATATCTTTTACTGCTGAGTGAGGGACATACCCCACAACTTTTGAGTATCCTATATAGACTCAGAAATGCTTGAGAGATTTAACTAAGGCATAATCTTGGTTTTCCATAATAGTATAGTTAAGCTCAGAATTTTGTAATGCCTTACTCATAAAAGTAATGGGTTGCTCCTGACCCTCTTCATTTTTTTGGAGCAATACCCCTGCAATAGTGTCTTCCGAAGCAAAGGAAAAGATTTGAAAATCTTTTGAATAGTTTGGACTGATTAGCACATGAGATTTTCCAATTGCATCCTTAATACTTTTGAAAGCGTTCCTTCCTTCTTCTGTGCACTCATATTTAGCATATTTTTTCAATAATTTAAGGAGTGGTTTCATCATCTCAGCTAAGTTTGGTATGAACCGTCTAACAAATTTTATCTGTCCAAGAAAAGACTGAAGATCTTTCTTGGTTGGGGGAAAAGGAACTTTATATATGGCTTTGACCCTTTCAGGATCAATCTTTACCCTGTCTTTTGCTATAATGTGACCTAGCAACTTGCCTTCGTCGACACCCAAAATAGACTTAGTTGGATTCAAGGAGATGCCATACTTCTGACACCTTTCAAAAACCTGCCTAAGATGACTTATGTGATCTAACCTTTCTTTTGAAAAAACTGTTAAGTCATCTTGGTAGATTTCAATGATTTTGCCCATTAACTCATGGAAGGAAAAATCCATGGCCCTCTGAAAAGTGGCACCTGCATTAAGTAAGCCAAAAGGCATCCTTAAGTATTCAAAAGTGTCCCAAGGTGTGGTGAAGGTAGTTTTGTTTTGATCTTCCTTCCTCACCAACACTTGGTTATAACTAGAGAAGCCATCCAACATGAACATAATCTTGGAACCAGATACCCTTTGAAGTAGGGTCTCCATGTTGGGTAGGGGGTAATTGTCTTTAATACATGAAAGATTTAAATTTCTGAAATCAGTGCATAATCTTATCCCCCCATTCTTTTTTCTGACAACAACTAAGTTGGAGTAGCATGATGAATGTCTTGTTAGAGAAATGATGGCAACATCCAACATCTTCTTAAGCTCGGCTTGAACTAAAGGTGCTAATTGATCTGAAAATAGGGGACTGATTTTTTTTTCTATGCAAGCACCCTCAACTCCATTAAAATAAACTTCAGGACATTGCTCAATGTCTTAGTTATGCAAAAGGATTTATGTGTCAAGTTTAGGCTTCTTTTAGGTGTTTATGTGTGAGGTATTTTTTTAAAGGTTAACTATGTTGTTTAAAGAATACAACATCGAGCATAAATTGCAACAAATAATAACCAACAAACTCACAACAACAAAAACATGAGAAAGGAGTTCACCCCCCAACTGGGCTACATCTCCTTGAGCCTCCATCAATGGACCAGGCTCTCTGGGATTAGTTTGTCTAATTTCTTTTACAAGCTACTGCTCAAATCCAATGGATTTATTGACTGCACCATTGGGTTTAGAATACATAAAAACCCCAAAAATGATTGTTAGATCTTTGAAAACAGACCATGGCTCATCTGAGCATGACCTCTTCTATTGGTGGCCTTGAGCTTCCCTGTGGCCAAAACACCTGTAAAAGTCCTCAAATGCCTCTGCAACCTTTTCCCATGAGTTCAGATCATATCAATTAGCCAACAATGATTATTCAGCCACTGAAAATGGAGTTTGGCTTCCCTGAGCATGGCCTCCTTCACTGGTGGCCCTGGGCTCCTTCGAGCTCTATGAAACTTCCTTGTAGCAAAACGTGCAATAGAAGTCTCCAAATTCCTTTGAAACCTGTACCAATGGCTTCAAAACATCCAAAAACCCCTAGCTGGGTTTTTTCGGCACCTGATTTGTCCAAAANCTGGGCTCCTTCGAGCTCTATGAAACTTCCTTGTAGCAAAACGTGCAATAGAAGTCTCCAAATTCCTTTGAAACCTGTACCAATGGCTTCAAAACATCCAAAAACCCCTAGCTGGGTTTTTTCGGCACCTGATTTGTCCAAAAACGAAGAAGATAGACCTCCTGCCAATTTTCTCCTTCAAGCTTGTTGTCTTTGGTTCGCCAATTTGCACCTCTATGTGAGTAACCTAGCTTTTGGGAATTTCCCATGCCTAAACCCAGCGCACGTGCCATCTTCCACAAAACGCGCAAAAATCTCTCACGGTTAGGGGACTAGCCCCCAAACCGCAGAGGTGTTGGACGCGTGGTTCCACATGACCACGTCCCGCACAAAAACTGGGTGCCTGTTGCAATGGTGTAGGAAGTGACACGTGGCATGCGATGGGGGGAAGCACTATTTGTAAGAGCGTTTGTGGTTGTGACATGTGGTGGCATGTGGAGAGATCTGTTTGAATGGTGTTAGACTCCCATGCAAATCGTGTGGCAGGGTCCCATGGTAATGCATATATGATCGGGAGCTGGGGGACCCCGTGCCATAGTACACCACACTCCATTTTAAATAAATATTAAACCATTTATATGTTAAGTCCTATGGTGTGTCCCGCACATGTGGTTCCACATGATCACGTCCCGCACAAAAACTGGGCGCATGTTGCAACAGTGTAGGAAGTGACATGTGGTGCACGATGGGGGGAAGCACTGTTTGTAAGAGAGTTTGTGGTTGTGACATGTGGTGGCATGTGGAGAGATCTGTTTAAATTGTGTTAGACTCCCGTGCAAATCATGTGGTAGGGTCCCATGGTAATGCATATATAATCGGGGGTTGGGGGACTCCGTGCCATAATACATCACACTCCATTTTAAATAAATATTAAACCATTTATATGTTAAGTCCTATGGTGTGGCGCACCGGTAGCTAGCCTTTGCCAAATATTTCCATGCGTGTAGGAGGCCCAGGGTTCCACCCCCACGGACTCCACAAAAGTTTTACCATATACCAAGGTGCCACATGGCCAAAGTTCAATTCGCCCACGTGTCTGCCATTTGACTGCTAACTCATCACATGCCACATCATCACTGCCCAACTCAACACTGACATGTCACCTGCCACGTGTGGGGCCGTACCCTGCCATGTTAGCCTGTACGAACTGTATAGTCAACAAATTTTTCACTGTTTGGTAAAATGAACAAAACGTGATATCTGACTCATCTGATGTTTGTTTGATCCTGTTCGAGTTGCGTTGGATTCATGGGGATGAGGCCTATGCCCCTGTCCATTTTGAAGCGATTCCGAGCACTTTGATTTTTGTGCTAATTTTTAATCCTTGGTCCAGATTATGATCACTTCTTCCCACTGAATGGATTTTGGTCCCACAAAAGCTGATGATTATCTGCCTAAGCTTCAATACTCTTCTGCTTCCAAGTTCTATCAACTGATTCTACTTGAAAAGTCTTTTTGGCAATCACCTGGGTACCTTGACATGCCTTGCACTGGAACTGGCTATGTCCCTCAACCACTGTTCTCTGGCTGTTGTTGACCCACTGTTCTCTTTGTGCTTGGAAAATTGTCATCCTTCCCACTGAGAATCAAGTCCCTCTTGTGAAATCTTGGCGTCAACACAATCCTCTCTACAATGGCTGCAAAACACTTTCCTGCGACATCTTGTCACAAACCAAGAAAACCATCAATCTTGAAAACAAACTTTATACAAGAATGTAAATGATGCCAACCAACTCTTTTGCTCTTCAAAGCCATAACTGTCGCATATTTTACATCATCAAAGTACATGGCGTTTTCCTGCATCTTGGTGTACTCAATATTGACTTACAAGCCGACAAACACCATCGACTAAACATAAGTCGAAAAACATGATTGGCACAACATAGTCATCAAGACAACATCGACATAAGTCGAGACTCATTTGAAACACATCGACATTCCAAAACGACAAGTTGACAAACATGATGCACAACCATGTTACATTCATGAGTCACTCATAATGAAACTATCACCAAGTTCACTGTTTACACATACAAAATCACATGCATGTGCATATCTCTTCAACTCTCCTTCAAGTAAAAACATAAGTACATAAACCCAAAAACACGTGGGTACATAAGAGTTGAAATGAAAAGATATATGGCTGCAATAAGTGAGTATCATACCCATCTTTTACACCCTCCTGGCGAAGTTGTGCAACAACAAGAATGCCTTCAATAGAATCTCATTCACATGCAAACTTGCATCATACAAGTTATGATAAGCTGCTACAACTTGTCATACTTTCAACATAAATGCATACATAAGGCTGAAATGTGCATCTACAAACAGAGAAATGCAAGCCTTACTTATTTAAGAAATCTAACCATTTCTTACCAAGCCAATTCAATGGTGACTTTTTCTGCTGAAAATCCTCTTCTTGTGAATCATCTTGACTCACATCGATGATGGAATCTTCTCTTCCATTCTTTCCAGTCTCTATATCCATCCGCTTCATGTGCTGTGGATGCAATGTCCAACATTGGTCAATGAGATGACCCCTCTTCTGGTAGTGAGTGCAAATCTTTTGCATCTTCCTTTCAAGTTGACTTTGCTTGGAAAGTTTCTTGAATTTGGCCAATCTTTTCCAACATCTTGAAACATGATGGTTATCTAAACCACAATATGTACATGGACTTTTTCTCCCATTTTTACATGAAAATTTACCATGCTCAACATAATCAAAAGCAACAATTGATTTATAGGCAGAAATATACCTTGAACATTCACTTTTATCGCCTTCTTGAGGAGGTGAATTTGAAGAGTTACTAGCTCTCTTTTGAAGACCAACAACAATGTTCTTGTTCTCATGGATATCACAGCTCTCTTGTTTCACACATTTGCATTCATCTTGAACACACACTTTTCATGCTTGAGGGATTGAACTTGCAACAAAATTTATTCTTGGAACTGTTTCGCTTGTCTCCTCAACTTTGGAATATGCAGAAGTATACCTTGAACATTCACCTTTATCGCCTTCTTGAGGAGGTGAATTTGAAGAGTTACTAGCTCTCTTTTGAGAACCAACAACAATGTTCTTGTCCTCATGGCTATCACAACTCTCTTGTTTCACACATTTGCATTCATCTTGAACACACACTTTGCATGCTTGAGGGATTGAACTTACAACAAAAGTTGTTCTTGGAACCATTTCCCTTGTCTCCTCAACTTTGGAATATGCTCCATCTTTCTGTTCATATCCAAGACCCCAATACTTGGGCCTCTCCTCAACAACAGTAGGCTCAACAATGCCTTGTGTATGTTTTTCTAACCCTCTACCTTCATAGCCCATTTTTAACAATAACTTGGACCCTATTCCTCTAGTATGCTTTTCCAAAACACCAAAGCATTCAGCTTGAGAGGAATTTGAAGAAAAACCAGCATTACATACCTCATGTTCATGCGTGTACTTGGTAAGGGTTTCCTTTGCTTCATGGAGATGAGTCTCCATCTCTTGCAACTTTTCAAGAAGTTGGTGCTTCTCTGCCTTCATGGCCATCAACTTCTCTTGAAGGACATTGCTCTCCTTCCTATCTTCCCACATCTCTTGCACCATATTTCTCATGGTTACAAAATCCTTCAACATATCTTTGTCAAAGAACTTGGCTAATGAAGATGTATGAGAATTCTCACTATTTGAAGCTTCCTCCATCCTTGCAAGGTATCAAATTTCAACACAAAACTTGCACAATATTACCAACAGCTAAATCTCTAGCTATTAATGGAAATCGCATGAGAAAAACTATGCTTTGATACCACCTAATATGAAAATAGGGGGTTGATTTGTTTTGCTATGTAAGCACCCTCTACTCCATTAAAATAAACTTCATGACCTTGCTCAATGACTTAGTTATGCAAGAGGATTCATGTGTCAAGTTTAGGCTCCTTTTAGGTATTTATGTGTAAGGTATTTTTTTAAAGGTTAACTATGTTGTTTAAAGAATACAACATCAAGCATAAATTGCAACAAATAATAACCAACAAACTCACAACAAAAACAACATGATAAAGGAGTTCAGCCCCCAACTGGGCTACATCTCCTTGAGCCTCCATCAATGGACTAGGCTCTCTAGGATTAGTTTGTCTAATTTATTTTACAAGATGTTACTCAAATCCAATGGATTTATTGACTGCACCATTGGGTTCAGAATACATAAAAACCCTAAAAATGATTGTTAGATCTTTGAAAACAGACCATGGCTCATCTAGGCATGACCTCTTCTACTGGTGGCCTTGAGCTTCCCTGTGGCCAAAACACCTGTAAAAGTCCTCAAATGCCTCTGCAACCTGTTCCCATGAGTTCATAACATATCAATTAGACAAGAATGACTATTCAGTCACTGAAAATGAACTTTGGCTCCCCTGGGCATGGCCTCCTTTACTAGTGGCCCTGGGCTCCTTGGAGCTCTCTAAAACTTCCCTGTAGAAAAACCTGCAATAGAAGTCTCCAATGGTTTTGAACCTGTACCAATGGCTTCAAAACATCCAAAAACCCCTAGCTGGGATTTTTCGACACCTGATTTGGCCAAAAAATGAAGAAGATAGACCTCCTGCCAATTTTCTCCTTCAAACTTGTTGTCTCTGGTTTGCCAATTCGCACCTCTGTGTGAGTAACCTGGATTCTTGGTGTTTCTTGTGCCTAAACCCAACATTCACACCATCTTCCAGAAAATGTGCCAAAATGTCACACGATTAGGGGACTAGCCCCCAAACCGTGGAGGTGTTGGACGTGTGGTTCCACATGACCACGTCCCGCACAAAAAATGGGTGCTCGTTGCAACGGTGTAGGAAGTGACAGGTGGTGCGCGATGGGGGGAAGCACCATTTGTAAGAGTGTTTTTGGTCATGACATGTGGCGGCGTGTGGAGAGATCCGTTTGAACGGTGTTAGACTCCCACACAAATCGTGTGGCAAGGTCCCATGGTAATGCATATATGATCGGGGGCTGGGGCTAAGCCCCAACCCGGACCCCGTGCCATAATACACCACACTCTACTTTAAATAAATATTAAACCATTTATATGTTAATTCCTATGGTGTGGTGCACCGATAGCTAGCCTTTGCCAAATCTTTCCATGCGTGCAGGAGGTTTGGGGTTCGACCCCCATGAACTCCACAAAAATTTTACCATATACCAAGGTTCCACATGGCCAATGTTCAATTCACCCACGTGTCTGCCACTCGACTTCTAACTCAGCACCTGCCACATCAGCACTGGCCAACTCAACACTGACACATCACCTGCCACGTGTGGGGCCGTACCCTTCCACATCAGACTATACATACTGTACAGTCAGCAAAATTTTGCTTGTTTGGCAAAATGAACATAACACGATATCTCACTCATCCGATGTCTGTTTGAACCCGTTCGAGTTGGGTGTTGGGTTCATGGGGACGAGGCCTATGCACCTGTCCATTTTGAAGCGATTCCGAGCACTTTGATTTTTGAGCTATTTTTTAACCCCTGGTCTAGATTCTGATCACTACCTTAGGATTTATTCGCCTAAGTTTTTGTCTGAAAGGTTTTGTATCATCCTTGAGGGGGATAGTATGTTGAAACACGTCCTCTTTATATGCTTTGAGATCACCATATGTGAAAGAAAATACATCCCTATACTCTTGGACTAAGCTAATCAATTCCTTTCTTTCTTTTTCTGAGGTTCCTTTTCCAATTTTTATAAACCTTGGGACTTCCTTTGTCCCAATATTGATTTCAATATAACTTCCAAGATTTATTGTTTACTTTTTCTTTTTGTACATATCATTCCTTTCAAAAATATTTTCTAAGGAACCTATTCCTCTGGGAACTGGATTTTTAATTGGATTATCCTCCTCAACATATTCTTTACCCTCCTCTTTATAACTGACATTGAAACCTGAGAATTATTTGACATTATGGATGAACCTTAGAACTTGTTCATCATCTTTGAAGACTTGCCAATGATCAATATTATATGGGACAGACGACCTAAAGATTATCTCCAACTTTCCTTCTCCTTTCATTAGATCTTCTGAGTGCTGGAGGGTAGAAGTTGTTGCAGCTAGACTATCAGCCAAGATGTTTTGATATCTAGGGATAGAAATGAGATCCATAACATCAAAGAATGATATGACATCCCATATAACATTTATGTATCTTCTTAACCTCTCACTTTTGCATACATACTTATTTTTTACTTGGAGAATTACTAAGTTTGAGTCACCCTTTATATTTAAAATCTTGATACCCATGTCCTTAGCAATTTCCAAGCCTAGCAAAAGTGCCTCATACTCGGCCACATTATTTGTTGCATCAAACTCAAGTCTAAATGCAAAATTGTAATTTTTCCCAGTTGGAGATTTTAAAACAATTCTTGCCCCTTTGCATGATCTTGAGCGGGCTCCATCAAAATTCATCTTCCAAGCTTTATTACTTTCTTTTTCATCTTTGAATTTCTCTTGAGCTGGTGCTAGGAAGTTAGAACACATGGAAAACTTTTTCATGTCAGATACTTGGCATACAAACTCATTGAATTGCTCTTTATGATCTTCTATGTGATACTTCCTTTATGTTTCCCTAAAGAGTCTGAAATTATCAGTTGAGGGAGGAGGGTATGGAATAGTTGCAAATCTCAAATCCATATTTAAACAACCACCCATATGAGGTCCCCATTTCCTATATAGAAGCATCCCCCATGCATCTAACACATATATAACAAGAACATCTATTTTGAATGAAAAGTCAAGACGAAAGGCTAGCTTGACTGGGAGGTATATGATTATTCCATGTGTTTCAATTTCTCTAGAGTCCATGGCACACACATTTTGATAAGGCCTTGTGATTTTAAGACCTAACTTTTGCATAATCCCTTTGGTACTGATGCTTGATGAAGCCCCTGAATCATACATGCAGTTATGTAGCCATTGATCATTTATTTCTAATGAAGCAAAGAAATGAGGATTTTCTTCCTTAGTCTTATCTCTGCTAGTTAAGACCGTTAAAGGATCTTCATGTTGTTCCTTAACCTTTTCTTGATCCTTGGGAACAACTTTATTACTTGGAAGATTTATTGCTTGCAGAAACTTTTGTTTCTGTGAGGGAATTTTCAAGAGATCTGACACTGAAAACAAGACCTTTGCATTTGAAATCCAACTACCTAAATCAACATTTAGATTAGTAATTGGAGTGTGTGTAGGAGTAGTTACCTTTGGAAAGTTGGGTTGAGACTTGTTTGATCCTTCTTTCCCCTTCCTCGGGTAGACTATCCCTTTGTTCCTTGCCATCTCTAAGATCTACTCATTTGTAGGTTTGTGACCATATAACTTAGTCACATTGTCATATTTTTCAACCACTTGATTAGTTTTCTCACTCCTTTCTTGCATCTGAAGACAATAGTCCATAGACAAAGGGTTAGTTTCCCCAAAGTTGTTGATGTGGTTGTAGTTTCTAGGCTACCCTACAAAGTTGTTTGTTGGAGGAAAGCCCTGTTCATTTATCTGGAAAAATACTGGGCAGGTAGATTCTTCGTGAAAGTCTTCACAAGATTTACAAAAAGGTGGTGCTTCTTCATTCACCACATTATTTGATTCTAGTTGATTAGGGGGCCTTTGGTCTTGAGGAGGACCTTTTCTTTGTCACCTATCATTATTTGGTTTGGGTTAAAATTTGTTGTTTTGAGACCTTTCCATGGCTATTAGACTATTTTGTAGGG
>SNQJ01S0118609.1:34549-44874 GCA_010110895.2 Picea sitchensis
AAGATTGGATCAAGATAGGTGGGATCTTTCACCATCGAGATGATATCTAGGGTTTGTTATCCCAGAACCCTCAAAAAGTCTTTGGCTCTAGAGCTCAAGAATGCAAAAGTAATAATATCCAGAATGATGAGAGATGCACCCTTCTTTTCCTTTTATACCCCTAATCTATTTCTCTGTTGAGTTAGTTGACCACCTCCCGGGGTTAACTCCTTGCTTTTCCTCACATGGTCTTTTCCTTCATTCACTTTACCCTTTCTTCCCAAAGTCAACTTAAAATTATAACATTGTGCTTAGTTAGGTAAGTACTTTGGGTTTCTTGGTCCCCGTGATTCATGAGACTATAGTCTAGTGGGGACAACTACACTACTAAGTCTCTCACAACCTATTTATCAAGAGTTGGGAGACATTACACTATCCCACAGACATCTTCCTAGAAAACTATGCCCAAAAATCTGTACTGTTGTACGACACGCTCCAAATCAGCACTTTGAAATGTGTGCCAATCTGTTGTTGTACGGTCTAATTTGTACGACCGTCCTTTAACAACAAACACCCTCAAGCTGCCTCGATTTACATGCCTCACTTGCCTAAAAAATCGTGCCCTCTTCTCTATTTTATGGACTATATGGATCTGTACAGTACGACCTCCCTCTCAACAATATATTTCAACAACTTCTAAACATAAAATTCACCTTGGGATATGTGCCCAATTTCTCTTGAAATTCGTGCCCACTCTGTTGCTCACACTTTCTTCCAAGCTCTCTCTCAAATCTCTCTTGCTTGTCTTGCACACTACCCTAGGCTTTCTCTTTTAGAACTGAAAATGAATTTTACCTTCCCCATCCCTAAATCCAATGGCCAAGATCTAATCTCGCCTTTATAAGATCAAGGGACATGATTTATTCCCTCCAAAATATATCGCTTACATTTACTAAAGTAAAATTATACTTTATGACATAAGTGCACTTTATGACATAAAGTCACTTTAATAAAATATTAGAAAGAACACTTTACAAAAAGTCACTTTAATAAAAGAGTTACTTTATTACAACTTTATAAAACGCCTATTACAAAGTTAAGTGCCTAGTAGTGCAAATGCAAGGTTACTTCTGAATCCATGACAAAACATGCAGAGTACCTCCCAAGCTATAAAAACTAACATATATCACCATCAAATCATTGAGCACCACCAAACCCTAGCCTCCCAAGTGTGATGTAATTCCTAGAAAGTGACGTTTTGAGCTTGTAAGGTCAAACGTTGGGTAGAAGGGGGATAAATTTCCTCCTCCAGGATGTCCTCTCATGCCTCCAAGGGCAACATTCATCATCCATCTTGTCCCAAGGTGTTGGCACAGGGGCAGACCCAGGGTTCAATGCTCAAGAGCATGCTAATGGAACAGTGGAGTCCTTCAACAATATTTTAGGACATGGCCAACTAACTAATATATGCTATGTAAATAGAGATGACTAAGATGACTAGATCCCTTCCATACTATGGGAATATTGGACCAATAATAATAAATTTACCAAGAACCACACCCTGTAGGTTGGTTTATGGCAAGGAGGTGGTGGTACCAGTTGAGTTTGATGTTCCTAGTATGTTCCTTGCATAGGCAACTCATATGAAATATGAAGAATCACTCCAAGAGTGGCTAGCAGAGCTAATGGTGCTTGAGGAAGATAAGTTTATGGAAGCCTTCCATCAAGATGTGGAAAATTCTCAACAAAAATCGCACCAAGAAAACCCTAACTACCGACCCTTTCGGCAACACCTGTGAAGCAGATGAAGTCTCACCCGAGGTAGAGGCAGGGGTGGTTGCATGACTCCAGTGTCTGCAACCTTAGTTGGGACACAGATATGTGATTCTAACGCTTAACAGAGCACTCAATAGTTAGCATTCATCAATATCCAGTTCTTAGTTACACCTCAGTTAAACCCTAATTACAGAGCATCGCAGTATTCAACCAGATCTAGCATCTAACAATACTTAGCATGACAGATCAGATCCTAACAAATTCAGGCACTAAGCATATGTATATAAGTCAGATCTAACATCCATATGCATCATTAAGCACAAAGAATCAACAGATCTATCTATCTATATCAAAGCACTAATCACATTAACATATAAGCACATCAACACATTGCACAAAGCAGATAAACACAACATATACGTGTTTCACCCCCACCCTGGGGCTACGTCCACCAACTCTTTGTCTTCTTTATTGGCTTCTTCAATAGGTTACATGTACAGAGACTCAAAACCCCTACTCCACAGAGGACAGGAGATCTGCACAACTCGCTATATCCTCCTTCCCCAAGTAGATCTAAGCACACAACCTTCTATGGTCTCTTACAATGACTTGCACTTAGCTCTTCAAGTTTCATACAGTATGCACCAAAGCACTTACAATCTTGATCACACAGATCCAACTCTAGCACTTATCCATTCCTTACGAATTCTTCTTATTACATCGCCTAGTCTTCTATATATATTACAAAATAGGCCTAATCATGGGTAAACCCATGGGCCGACATTCTCATATCCATTACATAATACCCAAAACCCAAAAATCCCTAAAAAGGGGCCAAGATCCCGCAATCTCCTCTTCGTCTTGCGCTCCGTCTTCGACATGCTGTCGAAGTCCCAAAATAGGTCAAACTTGACCAAGGATCTCCCAAAACTTGGTCAAGGGCCAACATGCCCCCAACACTCACCTGTGACTCATCCCGAGTCACTCTGATATGATTAGTTCTTCTTCAAAAGCCTCAAGCTTGGCTCGAGCTGCTTCGACTTGTTGTTGTGCTATGACCTCTTGTTCTGCAAATTCTTGTATGACTACTTCATTGACATGTCCCTCTAGGCGTTATTCAACTGCAGCGACGACTTGCTCCAGTTCTACTCCTCGGCCTTCTATCTCTGTGAACATTAGGTAAGCATCATCTTGTACGGGTTGGAGCCTCTTAGTCACTTCCATGACTTTGCTCTGAATAGTGTGAACCTGTTGTTGGGCAGTGCGCTGCTCTTGGGATCGCTTCATTCTTTCCATAGCTGGCAGGGGCTTCAACTTCTTCTGTATTGTCTTTGCTTGATACTTTGCTTCCTGGAGTTGCGACTCCAGTGCCTTCAGTTCTAGATTCTTTGTGAGTTAATCATACGTCTGGGCACTGCGATCACTCATTTTCTTGCATTCCAGGTCAAAGGCTTTTATTCTTTTGACTACGCTTCGAGTAGTTGCTTCTCTTTGGTCCCTTACATCTTGTGAGGTGTCAATTACAGTGCAGAGCTCTAAATCTGTTATTCTTTGTTGTAGCTGTTGGACAACTTCTGCGATCTGCTCTACTTGATGCGTGACTCGATCTTCTGCCTGTGGCTCTACGCTTGTCATAGAGCGAAGTGCTTTGTTGACTACTTCTTTTACCTCGAGTTGTCCTACGAGAAACTATTCCTTTTCTTGCTGCATTTGCGCTTTCTCCTCGTCAAACTTTGTCTGAAGAGAAACCTTCTCCTGCTCTACAATTATTCATTGTTCTATGAGTATGCCTTGCACTTGCTTCAAGGCCTAGGTGGCTTTTTCTACTTCTTCTTGTGCACGACGAAGACGAGCTTCGACCACATCAACTACTTGGCAGAGTTGGACCAACTCATCCCCCAACTCTAGTTCTCCTGATGGAAAGGGTGCGGTGGAGACTGCGCGACTGGACTGAAGAGCCTGTTGTACTCCTCGGAGCTCGACCTCGATTCTATCGTACATTTCCTCTTGCTTAGCTTCTTGCTTCTCTGCAATTTCCAGTGAGGCGTCGTTTAGTGCTGTGATGATGAAATCAAAATCATCAGCAGTAAGCACAGTCTTCATCTTGGTCATGGTGGCTCTGGATTCCTTCCGCGAAGAGGGTCTCTAGGGAGAAACCTTCCTCTTCTTCAGGGGATTGGTCTCATCTCTCAGTGGTGTTACTTCGCCTTTCTTTTGTTCAGCTTCTCTATCCTACATATCTTCTACGTCTTCATCACCTCCTCGCTTAGGTGATATGGAAGAAGTCTTCCCTGAGGCGGTGCTTAGGTCTTGGACCTCTTCAGTCTTCTTCATTTTGTTGGGTGAATCATGCATGGTTTCTGGGTTGTCAGGGTCGAACATCTCTACAGGGTCTGCTGGAATGAGGAGGTCTATCGACCAGTGCTTAGTGATCTCCTCAAGATCCTCTTCCATGAGCTTACAGTACGACTGGAGCTGCTCCTTATGTTCATCGGCTCACGTTGTAATGTAAATGAAATGTCGATATGCGTTGAACTTCATCAAGGGTCAAAATCTCTGTAAGGTGTTCAGAGTCATGTGAGGTTCAACTTCAATGGCTCTCTTCAACTAAAGGTAGTAGGTATGAAAAACAACGTTCGACTGCCACTGTTTGTTCATATCACTCGAATACCAAAGGGTAGTGAACTTCACGGCAAACGGCTCAAAAGGTTCAATATCTGGGTAGGTTGCACCTTCCGGCATCTCCCAGGCAACAAAATCTATAAGGATCAGGAGCCAACAGAAGTGGAACTCATAACCCTAATCCTGCGCTTCGCGACAGTCTAGTTCGAGCTGATTGACTAGGTACTTTGCCCAGTTCATCTGTAAGCCTTCTACACACTTCCTCGCGAGGTCAACGACGAAGCCCGTGACTTGTGTGGGTCGACTCTTGCGTACTAGCTTCCCAGCTATTAACTAACATGCTAGGCGCATTGCACCATTTTGGATGGAGGTTACCTTGTAGCCTCGCGTCCCCTTCTAAACATGATCGTATGTATCCTTAATATTCTTTGCTAGCACGTGATTTGTGGCTTTTCCTGGGTAGAACTCCTACGGGTCAGGTCCTTGCATACTCAAGCCCGTGATCCTATGGATCAACGTCGGGTCAAATGTAATACGAAGGTCTAGCCACAAGTAGACACCATGGAAGCACGACAGTTGGAGCTTAACGAACGCGTTAACCTCCTAGTGCCTTCCAAAGTGCGGTATCTTCATTACATTTAAGAGGGTGGATTGCGCGAGGTCCATAGTCCACTACTGAGGGATTATCTTAGAGTTCTTCCCCTTCATTCTGGTCGGGTATCTAAACAGGGTGAGTGCGCTATGGTTCTTGCGATATCCGAGGTTGAAGTCAATGAACTTCAATGTTGCGATCTTGTCTTGCTACGCTCGAACTTTGCGTATCCCTTCAGGAGGTACGCAGTGACCATGGTGTACTCGAAATCTGTGGGTAGTCTATCACGACGTACCGCATCGGCTAGAGGTGGGATATAGTCAAGTAATGTAGATGGAATCAACTTCGCATTGGCTAGATCGTCTCTGTGTTTGGTTCTCTTCTCTGCTGTCAATCAAAATGGCCCCAATCCGTGAGCAGTCGACTAAGAGGCTTGCACTCCTCTTGTTGATGATGCTTGTATACGTGCAGACATTGACATTACTCTTTCGGTCATGAGGTCGATGAGAACTTCCTCGACAATATTTTCTGCAGTGCTAAGCTCATCTGACATACACGCTCGGGGTTAACAATCTCAGGTTCGAAGAGTAACTGCTCAAGGCAATGGGATGGAAGGAAATCTCGCGATGATCACTGCGCAAAATCAACTATTTTGTGGGCTCAGATTCACAGTTAGCAAAAGTGTTCTTGGTGTATGGTGCGACGAGATAAATAGATAGCTTGGCAACGGATAAGAAGACTTCATTAACTCAGTTCTTCCCATTATGGCGCGGTCCCAACAGTTTTATGGCGAGCTTTCTAACCATAAATGATTTTCTTCTCGTTTGGGGTGTCATTCTAACGGTTATACTGTTCCCAACGGCTATATTGCTTTGCCAGGGTGAAGTGCCATGTGACACTGCTCTGATATCCCAACGAAGTTCCATTTTTTCACATTTTCCTTCTGCGAAGTTCCTTCTGGATCCTTCTGTAACTTCTCGATCTTAGCTCTCTTCTTACTTAGCTTTATAGCCTTTTTCCCAGTGAGTTTTGTTTCAGTATTCCTTTTTCCATTCTGATTCTTATCTCCTCTTGGCAGAGTAACTTTGCATTGTTGAGATTATTTCCTAGAAATAAGGGGTAATACTTCATCTGTATCTGTAATAGGTACTGCAATCTTCTGGGAGTCCTATGGTATTCTTGTAACTTCGACATCCAATTCTTTGGTTTCAAATGGCTTCGATCTGTTCTCCTGTTCTTTAATCAAGTGTGTAATCTTCCTAGTCATGAAATCTTTTAACTCTTGCTTCTTCTGCTCTAATACTTCTTTTTATTTCCTTCTTGCCTGGTCTCTTTCAATCCAAGGTTTTCCAAGCAACATAGGAAATGGAGCGTTGTTCTCAATAAATTTAACAACTTCAAATTCTTCCTCTATCAAAGTTCCATTGGCACTCGTAGATATCTGGGTAAGTTTTCCACATAGGTTTATCAACTTTCCTCTGGATAGTCCTATTCTTCCCAATGAAGGAATAATAGAAGGGTCCCCTAAAGTTTCCCAAGTTCTTTATGTCATAATATTCACGTGTGTTTCTTCATCCAGAACACAGTCAATGTCGAAGTCTCCTATTCTTGATTCCATGCATTTTTTTTCTTTGAATATCTCTGATAAGCTGACATGTCGGTGGTCATTCAGGGTTTCTTTCATCTGTAGCAACACTTTCTCTAATTCTTTCTAGGGTTCTGCCATAATCTTAGTTGCTTGACCTTTATCGTGGTCTTCTTGTCTCATATTCATCCTTTCCAGCTTGGCTATCATTCTAGGGAAATCCAATACTTCATGGTCCATAGCTTTGCAACTGAGGCAACTAGGTCTTCTACCAAGGCATTCCTTAGCCAAATATCTTGGTATTCTGCAACTGTAACAAAGAGTTAATCCTCTCTTTCTCTTAAATGATCCCCATCCTTTCCTGAACTGCGCACTAGAATCATGGTAGCTAACTTACAAAAAATTCTTTCTAGGATCCTGCATCCATTTGTTAGTCCAAACATTCTCTCTATGCATAGGTATAACATATCTTTCACTATTCTTACCAGATCTACTCATATCAAATCTTTTTTCATCTATCAGTGCCCTAGTTTTCAATCTAGAACAAATCTTATCAAACATACCTAGATCCATACTTTAGAAACACAAATTTCCACTTATCTTACTTCTACATAGAACAAAGATTTCAGATCTAAAACTTTTCACTATTCTTACCTTTATCAGAGCACAAAGCTTGCAAATCTTACCTCTTTTAATCAGAAATTCTCACTTTTACCTTTCTTAGAGCACAAAGCACCTCTTTTCTTCTGATCAAACTTCTTTTATTTAGCATAGAGCTTCACAAACTAAGTAGAGTACTGCACACTAGAGCGACAGATCTACACACGGAGCTTTCAAAATTTCAGGTTGGATCTTCGCACAAAGCTTCTTCTTCCTCAATGCCCAACAATCACAGTTTTATGTCTCGGCAACGGAACCATTTGTTGGCACAGGGGTAGACCCAGGGTTCAATGCTCAAGAGCACACCAACAAAACCCTAACTACCGACCCTTTCGACAACACCTGCGAAGAAGATGAAGTCTCACCCGAGGTTGAGGCAGGGGTGGTTGCAGGACTCCAATGTCTGCAACCTTATTTGGGACACAGATCTATGATTCTAACACTTAACATAGCACTCAACAGTTAACATTCATCAATATCCAATTCTTAGTTACATCGCAGTTAAACCCTAATTACATAGCATCACAGTATTCAACCAGATCTAGCATCTAACAACACTTAGCATGACAGATCAGATCCTAACAAATTCAAGCACTAAGCATATGTATATAAGTCATATTTAACATCCATATACATCATTAAGCACAAAGCATCAACAAATCTATCTATCTATATCAAATCACTAAGCAAATTAACGTATAAGCACATCAACACATTGCACAAAGAATAGCAGCACAACATATACGTGGTTCACCCCCACCCTGGGGCTACGTCCACCGACCCTTTGTCTTCTTTATTGGCTTCTTCAATAGGTTACATGCACAGAGCCTCAAAACCCCTTCTCTGCAGATGAGAATAGATCTGCGCAGCTCGCTAGATCCTCCTTCCCTGAGTAGATCTAAGCACACAACCTTTTACAGTCTCTTACAATGACTTGCACTTAGCTCTTCAAGTTTCATACAGTATGCACCAAAGCACTTACAATATTGATTACACAGATCCAACTCTAGCACTTAGCCATTCCTTACGACTTCTTCTAATTACATCGCCTAGTCTTCTATATATATTACAAAATAGGTCGAAGCATGGGTAAACCCATGGGCCAACATTCCCATACCCATTACATGATCCCAAAAACCCAAAAATCCCTAAAAGGGGACCGAGATCCCGCGATCTCCTCTTCGTCTTATGCTCCATCTTCGATAGGCTGTCGAAGTCCTAAAATAGGTCAAACTTGACCAAGGATCTCCCAAAACTTGGTCAAGGGCCAACACAAGGTGTGGGGTATGGCATCCACTCTATGGGATTCATGCCCCATGAAGGCCCAAGCAAGGCTTGTTCCTCCACAAATGTTCACCAAGCAAGGTCCTGCAAAGACAAGTGAATTCTCCCTCCAAGGGTCTGAACCCATACATATCATGCCATGTAAAATCACACTTAATACAAGAGCCACCTAAACATGTGCATCAAATCTACCTTTTCAAATTAAACAAGTTCTCAAAGAACCTATGTAATTTTCCAAATTTATATATGGGAGGAGTGTCATAATGCCCTATTTGGTGAACCAATTCCTCACGTAGGGGATGTTCCCAATGATAATACTTTCTAAGTTATGTAGTGGATGTGAGGTGGATGGGGTTAGACTTCTAGGTATGGGGTTTCATGACATACAAGGGCTCGTATTGTCTCATTTATGGGTGCCTTTGTTGAGGGCTAGCCACATCCATTTTCTCTTTTTGTTTTTGAAGCATATTTTTCCAAACCCTTTATTAGCCATTTAATTTGCAGGTGTTCCCAAGTTGAAGACAATAAGGGGCACTAAAAATGAAATGAATAGCCCAAAAACATTCCACCTTGGTTGGCATGATTGTTTATTTAGCTATGTAATTTACGGGCCCCTCATTATTTTGTGAGAAGTGTTTCATTTCTCTCGAGATCCCAGGGCGAGATTCTATTTGCATGATATTTTTTTGCTAGGGCACCTCCGAGCCTAATAACCCCTTCTTCCCATGAAATGAGGTACATGCCCTTCTTGGGTCAATAATACCGATGACCAAAATGATGGGGACACGAAAGGGAAGAAGTAACAGAATGTGGTAATTATGAGTGGGGATGATTCAATCACCCTTTAAGAAAGACCTCTAGTTACAACCCTTTCCCTAAGGGTGGCCACTTACTACAAAATCAAGACACTCACCAAGGTGAAATGAGGCAAAAAGTATAATTTCCAAGCAGACGTTCCATAATCAAGAGAATCTTTAATGCGACATATTCAAATGCCTCAAGTACTAAGGTGACACTTACCATGACACTTGACTTGTTACCTCATGGAGCAAGACCCAATGTCTTCTGGAAGCAATTTGGTGTGGTGAATGCCATCACGACGAACAAAAAAGTATGGTGATGAAGCGAGGCTCCATTTGTGTAACTGGACACTGTTAACCAATCCATCTCTTGTTATTCCATATTTGCAACCTGAGGGCCTCGATACATCATCTCCTTAGTTATCCTTAGAAATTGGAGATAACACGTCTAATTAAACAATATGCTATCATATGTATGTAATGAAATATTGTACAATGTCGCATGGAAACAAAATACATTTTTACATAACAAGCATTAAATACATCACTTTCCTTTTTAATATGGTAAGTCGAGTTTAGTGCATTTTCTAATAAATCCTAAACTATTCACCAACCTAGAACTTCCTTAAGGGAGGTACAAATATTGTTTTTGATCTTTATTTGGGGTTTTTCCTACTTTTCTAATGCTACTTTATTTCCACCTGCATTTTTTCTAACAATTATGAGGACATTTTCTCTTTCCATGCAATGGGAATCAAAATAATCATATTCATATATAGATTGTTGAGGTTCTCTATTGTGACATTCTAAATCCTTCTACCATTGTAGTGTTGAAAATAGTGTAATCTCCACTTTCGGTTATGGCTAACCTTATATTGTACCATTAATTATATTTTTAGGTTTGGTTAAGTTTAACCTTGTATATGTAAGCTCATTACCCCTATTGGGAAAAGTTCCCTACATATTAGTTGAGTATTAATACACCCACTTTCATTTTTAATTTATCTCAAGTGATTCTTATTCATCT
>SNQJ01S0118610.1:18021-36582 GCA_010110895.2 Picea sitchensis
GTTGTAGGTTGGGCAAAGCCCGACCCAACCACCAAATGGTGACAACTAAGGGAGCACCTACCCACTGTCACCTTAGATAGGTGTTCTCGTCACTTTAGAGGTGAAATGATTACCTCAAGTGGGAATCTCGGTAACCCTAGAGGGGAATGAGATGGAAAGTGTGATGTATGAATGAGTGCCCTTGTGGGTCAAGTTTCTATGTGTGGAGAAGGGCTTGAGTAAGGTCTTGGTGGTAGCCAAAGGATTGCCAAGAAGTAGTAGACCTTGCAAATGTTGATTGTACATGCCCGAGACACAAGGAAAACAAAGATACAAGCCCAAGTATATGATGGAAAAGAAAGTTAAGCTTGTTGTCCCTAATTGTAGAAATTAGTAACAGTATATATCAGCAATGAAATGGCACAATTATCTGCTAAAACAAGTACTAGAAATCAAGTAAATGATGCAAGAGATAAACTAGTAAAACACTAGTGAAACTCAAGATTTAAAGGAGCAAGATACTAGCACAAAAAGTAAGGTTGTAGTAAACACTTTCTACAGAGATAATAATCAGACTTATGGATATAACAAACAAGTTATTACAGCAAGAGATTCAACCATTAAAACTTGCCAAAAATCTACCAAAAGATGTGCTATAATCACTAGAATATGTGGGAAAAATCTTAGCAAATTTCAGCTGTTGAATTGAGAGTTATTAGAGAAAGTTTAATTAGGGTTTATGTAGCCCTAATTGCTGAATATGAAAGTTTATTACAGCAGCAAGCAATACCCTTTTAGAGGGGATGCCCTAGTGGCTAAGAGATGCGCTAGGCACAAGGAACAAAACTTGAATTGCAGAAATTTGAAATGACCAAAAATCACGTTTCCCAATGCACTATTTTATTTCTCCAATGCAAAATATTCAGATTAGTGCCTTTAAAATTGGGTGAATGGAGTCTTAGAATAAAGAGTTTGATCAACAAATACCCTAGGGGTGTAAGCCCTTTTATTTCCTAGGGTATGCCAATCAAACTTAGGGTAAATCTAAGAGGGTATACACACTTGTATTCCTCCTAGAAACCCTTGCAAAATAACTTGTAAACTTAAAAAAATTAGATGAAGCTAAATGGAGGGTGTATCCAACATACTCCTCCTATGGTTTCAAACAACCATAACCAAGAAAGAGAAAGAAATAACTAACAATGCATATTTTTCCTTGCTAATTCCAAGAGAGAGAGAGAGAGAGATCAAAACCCTAGTTTCACCAAGCAATATCACCATTCAAGATTAAGAGAACAAGCATCCAAGAGGTGTGCATCACCTAGCTCCATCCATTCATCAAGAGATACACCATAAAATCATTTGCATAAGAGAGAAACACCATAATGCCCAAGAATAGCGAAAATTTCAGCCAAACACTTCTCACAATGAAGAGCTATGTTATGAAGTGAGATTCACATGATCTCTATTTATACAAAAAGTCTAAAACATAGTTTTTCCACTTAATTAGGGTAAAACATAAGATAAGGGGTCAACAATGTTAAGTTTTTAGTGTTGTTATTAGGTTATTTCCAAATTACATGAGAATTCAATGCATTTCCAAAACAACAGCATAAAGAGGATCACTAAAAGAAACACAATCACAAGGTATGCAACATTTTATCCTGGGAAACCCTCATGGGGGGGAAAACCCAGCAAAAACTTCCTCAATAATAAATTGCCAATACAATGCCAAGACTAAGACCAAAACACCAAAGATAAACCAAGATTTAGCATGGACCTCTCTTCTCCTTCCTTTTGCAACTAAACTGCCTTCAAGATATGCACACTAGATGAGTGAGTGTGTGTGTGTTCAAATGAGGAACCATCCTCACATATAAATACAAGTTGAGGAGGTGTTAGGGTTATGTCTCTTCAGTGGGTGGGGCCGACTTCTCCTAGAAGTGGTTAAAACCACTTTATAATTACTAGGGGCTGAATTTACAAATACCACTATACAAATGCAATTTGACCAATCCACAAAGGGGTATTTGATCTTATACAAGACCCGACTTGATCAATCCACAAAATGGGATTTGATCTATTAAATAATAACTCAAATATAATTAGAATATTCTTCGAAGTTACAATATTTCAACACTCCCCCTTAACAAGAAGGGTATTCTAATTACATGACTCAATACAACATCATCAAGAGAAGGACATGGAAGCATCAACATCTAGAACACTGACTGGCACATCTATAAATCAACGAAAGTTTTTTTCATCATCAATATCATCATCGCTTACAACATGGAGCTAGAGTAACATCATCATCATCATCATCAACATGAAGTTGAAACATCAACATTAATAGCACGAAGCTGGAACAACATCATCAACAACACGAAGTTAGAACAACATCATCAACAACACGAAGATGGAACAACAACATCAACAAGACGAAGGTGGAACAACAACATCATCAACATGTGGCAACGGAATGAGGTAGGTGCATCAACAACAACATTTGTGGTACTCTGGCAAACCGTCCTTACCAGACCTTCAGGATCTTCCCAAGAATCATAAGATTCCCTAAGATATAAAATCCTAACAAGCTACCATGTAGTACTTGGATAGACCGTCCTTACCGGACCTTCAGGATCTTCCCAGGAATCATAAGATTCCCTAGGATATAAAATCCTAACGGAGCTACCACTATTGACCACAATTGGCATATACATGCATAGGTACTCTGACAGACCATCCTTACCAGACCTTCGGGATCTGCCCAGGGATGATGAATCCCCTAGGATATAAAATCCTAACAGAGCTACTCGTTGTTGGTCAGGATACCATAATATCATCAGCATCACTCCCCCTTTCGAGGGAGGTCCTTTCGGATTACACCAAGCTTGTCTCAGAAGTACTCAAACTTCACACAAGACAAAAGCTTGGTCAACACATCTACAACCTGCTCATATGTGCCAACATGTTGGAGCTTTACAACTTCCCTCTACACCATATCACGAATGTAGTGGTACCGGATCTCTTTGTGTTTTGACTTATCTTGGAACATTGGGTTCTCCATCATCTTTATACAACTCTATTTATCACATAGAATCACGGTGGCTTCCATCTCTAGATTGAACAGACCTATCAACAACTTCCGAAGCCATATGGCTTCAGAACTGGCAGAACATGCTGCAATGTACTTTGCTTATGTCGTGCTGAGAGCAATACTGGATTGCTTCCTGCTTTGCCATGAAGTTATGTCTGACCCCAAACTGAAACAACATCCTGAAGTGCTCTTTCTGTCTGAAGCACTTCCAGCCCAATCTGAATCAGTATAACCACACAGTCTGAAGTCACGATCTCTAGTATAACAGGGACCATAATCCAACATACCCTTAAGGTATCTCATCACATGATTTGTAGCTACAAGGTGAACACGTCGGGGCTTCACCAGATACTAACTCAAGGTGTTCACATCAAAGCATATATCTAGCCTGGGATTCGTTAGATACATCAAAAATCCAATAATCTATCTGTATAGAGTAGCATCAACTAACACGAAGTATCAACCAGGAGCTTCAAATTCGTTTCCACGGGTGTGATCATGGCTTGACATTCCAACATGACAAATCTCTTCAGTATTTCAACTGCATACTTCCCTTGGTTAAGGAATATCTTCTTTGGGGTCTGCCAAGCTTCAAGACCTAAGAAATAATGCATCGGGCCTAGGTCTTTCATCTCAAATTCAGTGGCAAGCTTCTTCTTACAATCTTTGATGAGATTTTCTTCTCCTGTCAAGAATAAATCATCCACATATAGCAGCAATATAATTGGCTCATCATTCATAACCTTGAAGTATAGGTTAGGATCAATTTTAGTCTTGGTAAAGCCCAAGCTTGTCAGGAAACTATCAATTCTTCCATACCAAGCTCTAGGGGCTTGCTTCAACCCGTACAGAGCTTTTTTCAACCTGCATACATGAGTCTTTCTATCTTCAACTTCAAACCCTTGTGGTTGTTCCATATACACTTCTTCTTCAATAACACCATTTAAGAAGGTTGTTTTCACATCCTTCTAGTGTAATTTCCACTTCATTTTGGTTGCAAGAGCTATGATGGTTCTAATAGAAGTGTATCTGACTACATGAGCAAATGTTTCTTCATGGTCAATACCTTCCTTTTGAGAAAATCCATGAGCCACAAATCTTGCCTTATGTTTTTCAATGCTTCCGTTTGTTGCATGTTTTATTTTGTATATCCACTTGGAAGATACCACATCTTTGTTCTTTGGTCTGGGAACTATTTCCCTTACTTTGTTCTTCATAATGGATTGGTATTCTTACGTCATGGCATCCATCCATTCTTTCTTCGAATGGATTCTTCAAAGTAAGGTTCATTTCTCTACGATATCACGCATCAAGGCCATATAGTTGGATAATGGCTTAGGTTTCTTGCTTTGTCTCGTGGTTCCTTCTGGGGCACCGTACTTCTATGCATCTTGAATAAGTTCTTTCTCCCAAGATGGCTTTCTCTTGTGAGAGATAGTCATCTAGAGAGGTTCTTGATATTCTATCATATCATGATCTTCCAAAATCTCATCATCAAGGGTAATTGTAATTTCCTTCATAGGTTCTACAACTCACAGAATTGTGGGTTCTTCTTCATATACTTCTTCAAGTGGCATATTCTTGATTTCTTGGTGCTACATCTTCATCAAGGTTACATCTTTGTTGATCTCAATATGACGGTATGTCGGTATGTATATTCTAAAGGCCTTAGAGACCTCCGGTATCCAACAAATATTCCTTCTTTCCTAAAGGATCCAACTTGGTTCACTTTTCTTTTGGAATGTGTGTCTGAACATCGGACAACCAAATATTTTGAGATGGCTTACTTTTGGCTTCTTTTTAGGTGAACATCTCTTCGAGGAGTTTTGAGATCAAGTGCACTATGGGATAATCTGTTTTTGGACATATATTGTTGTTCTTTAACTTCATAAAGTGCATTTGGAAGATCTTGATCGTGAATCATAATAGTCTTCCTTCATGTCGTTCAATTCTTTCTTTTTGCTACACCATTTTGTTGAGGATTATAGGTGGTGATCCCTTTTAATCCGGCATCTCTGCAAAAGCTTCCAATTCATTTGAAGTGTAATCTCATCCATTGTTTGACTTGAGTATCTTGATTTTTCCTTTTGGAGGGTTTCTACCAAGGCTTTGAATTCCTTGAACTTTTCAAAGAAAAGATTCTTGTTTTTTAATAAATAAACCCAAGTCTTATGAGAGTAATCATCGATAAAGGATACATAGTATACATACCCCTTAGAGTTTGATGGCATTGGACCACATACTCACACAGTGGACAAAGTTCAATATTATTTGTATGGAACATTGTGGCTCTTTGGAAAAGGATTCTTTATGTTCTTTCCTTGTGCATCCCTTGCATACACCTTCATGATCAACCTTTAATTACAGTAAACCTGTAAATACCTTGCTTACATATGGTAAAACTTTGTAGTTGATATGTGGCCTAGTCTTCTATGCCAAAGTTCACAAGGAATTTTAATAGAGTGATTAAAAAGGCTACATCTGGTGACCTTTTAACTTGTACAAAGCACGTTCTTCTGTTCCAATAACAACTACAACTTCCATAGTTTTTCCTTTAGGACACATGAGAAATATCCCGAATTCAATTTAAACAGAAATTTAGCAGCAAAGTCGATAAACATAGAAATAACCAGTAAATTTCTTCATTAAATCCATAAGCGGTGAAGTACAAATGAGAGATATGTAGGATCTTCTCCAATATCAGCTAGGCCGGATGGTTTCACTGGCGAAACCGAATAAACTAGGGTTTTGAAACCCTCATGCTCAAAAGAGCCCAATACAATATTTTTCTTAAACTCAATCATAGATGCCCAAAGGCTTTCCTCTCCTCCTCTTATAACCCTTCGTTGGGCCTCTTTAATTGTAACTCTTTTTCCCCTTTATTTTATTAAGTGACTAATTTCACTTTATTTTATTTAAGTTCCTTTATAAGGTCACTTTCATACAACAACACTAAATGCCTCTTAAGGGAAAATTGGGAACATTACAAATCCTCCTATAATGTGCTTGTCCTCAAGCAGTGCAAGGCGACTCTAAACAGATCCAAGCAGACCAATCACGATGCACAGATTCCCCATGTCAATAGGAAGCCCGGTAACACTCCTTGTGCAGAATTCTCTCGAAACCCTCGGGCATTGTAATTCCGGGGTCCCAAACTATTATGAGGCCTATGGAATGTCGGTTACCCCCCATGCTGTCCTGCAACACACACCGACACGTGGAACCTCATGCCGTCTCCCAATGGAGCCAACCGTCCAACAGTCAAGCCAAGAAAACCCTGGGTCCCAAGTATACTTGTGCTTGTGGCAGAGACCAGCTAGCTTTGTGTCGTCGTGCCTTTGCTCTGATTGTCTGGGTTGTCCTGTGAAGCTCACATCCTCCAAAGGGTCGTCCCTCCTCATATGGGAACCAACTCTCCACCCATGCCCCTGGAACCTATAATGCCACAAAGATGCATTAAGTGTACTCTGAGAGGAATCTGTTTGAAACTCTTGTATATCCATAATACATTTCCCTTTTAGAACATCTAGTTGTTCTGATATATTGTCAAGATCAATAGTTGACTCGGCACACTTCCCCGCAGGGACCTCAAGCTCAACTACCTGTTGTAGAATAGTGTCCTTGAGTGCTTGAATCTTCTTCTTTATGGCCAGTTGACCATCCCTAAGTCGATCCAACTCCCTTTTCTTACTGCATCTGAAAGCTCTGTCTCATCATTAGATGCTAGCACCCCCCCACCATCAGCATCAAATCCATCCGACACACTTGTATCTTCGGCTGCTATTTGTTCTGCCTCTATGTGCACCTTCTCCTCGAGGCTAGATGCATGCTCCTCCACAATTTCTTTATCCTTACTCTTTTTCAATTCATTCCCTCTGCTTTTAAAGAAATCCTCATCCACATTCTTGTGCCAAAATCCGTACTTGATGGTGAAATAGTTTTTGAAGGGCAACGATACACAAATATACTCACCAATTGCTAGATACTCTTGGTAGTGGTAATGCATGTTCTTAGTTGTTTCTAGCCTCCTCGAAATTTCAGCCCATAGCTTTGAATCTATCTCCATCCTCTTTAAAAGAGTACAGTATTAGTTTGTTGTAGATGACAATTTGGGGTGTTACTCAAGTAATACCGCTCCCTGGCATACATTGTGGAAAAACTCGTTCTTTGAAAAGAATATTCTAAGTTGTAAAAATTGGAAAAACCCTTCTAGTTTTCGTGTTGGACTTTCGTCAAAAGCAGGTTTGCATGCCTCGATATTTATGAAACATGGTGAAGTTTTTAATGGCCAATGACGATCACTTGGTTTTTGTTTAACATTATGGTGGTTGTAACCCCTTATACTCTGGAACTTGTGAGCAATAGTGGTATGTGGAATGCGAAACCTTCCCTGCATGGCTATATTATTTGTCCTTGCCAATGCACACTTCTTGGGAGGCGTGAGCTAAGTCCAGCTCCACTTAATGTGCCCTCGGAACCCTGATATCTGGTTCTTGCCCTGCTTGTCACCCTTGACAAGAACTTCGAGTCTAGGCTTACTCTAAAGGGAAATACAAGGGGGTTGACTCCTAGTTACTAAGTTATTTTAATTACAATGTTCCTGGGAGTTAGTTTCAATTGATTGTTAAGGAAAACTAGCCTATATGACCAACTGACAATCTGAGGTGCAAGTCTAGATCTAAATGTTAGGCAGCCCTTTTCGTAGGTCAACTAGAGACTAGTGCCTAATGATGTTGGGCTATGGGGTCAACTATGTTTAAGGGTTGTTCGTTACAACAAGTTTTACAATTTAAAATCAATGAACTACCCAATCCCCAAAAGTTAATTAAGTGTTAAGAGGTTTGTACAAGTTTCACAAATTACCAATAAATCAAATGAACAAATATACAAGATATACAAAAGATACAATGATTTCACACCTAAGGGCCAAGCATATACCCCCAAGTGGCACTTACTCCCTTAGATTTGCAGCCTTCACGGCATCTAACCATAAAGCACTCAAGGATCAAATGAAGTGATGCCTCCCCAAGTGGAATACTCAATCACGTTTTGATCCACACCACAACAAATGATAATTGATTAAACAGAAAATTCAATGACAATGAACCAATGTGATCACATCACCATGAAAGAACAAATGGCGATTCTTGGGTAGAAAGATATGACAAATGAGATTATCACAAGTATATGTTATCTATCAATACATCTACTATCCCCGAAACATATACAAGTGTGATCTCTATGCAACTAGTGTTCTTGTTAAGCGTTTTTGATTTCCACCTAACTAGATTTGTGTCTCAACTTCCCCTTATACTTGATAAGCGCGATTGCTCAAGAATCTTGGGCTTTTACTGACCTAGCTTCCAAGCGTCGGTAGTCACTTCACCCAGTAGAAGTAGTGGGAGAAAGGGATCCCCAGCGGAATCGCAGGACGGTCCCACATACACTTCCCAGTGGCCCTCTAAGCGTTTTTAGATGGCAAAAGCAGGTTGTTAAAGACTCCTAAAATGTTACTAATTGTTGTTAGGACCGAGGGTAGGTCCTTAAGAATGTTGTGTTGGGTTGATTTTAACAAGTTTTAGGCAGTTTTATTTGAGTTGTTTGGCGTATGGCAAGTGGTGAAAGTGATGGCTGAGCGAGGTGCTTGAAATGTATGTAAATGGAGTTAGGACTATACCACCATAAGCGTGTAAAGATGAAACAATACTATAGCAATAAGCTTAAACCATCAAGTAAACATCATGTGTGAGATATAATCATTAAACATTAAGCATATAGTGTTACTTGAAATGAAAGATATGTGATAGCTTAGGAAAGAAATAAAACTATGAGCAAGATACTAAACCAATCACATTTGAACCATGAGCATGTATGTTCAAAGCATCTATACTAGCATTACAAAGGTTACTTATAAGATGATAAGAGATTAAACTATTAACCAATGGATGAGATATGCTAGCAATTAGATAGAACTTTAAAACCAATGGATGTTTAAACCACAAGCCAATGTAAATGGATGATGTAGTGTGTGATTGTAATAATTTTTAAGTGTGATAACTTGAGAGATAAATAAACCATAACATGAGCATAAGTATTATCACATTTAAACCATAGGTATAATATCATAAGTGTATCAAATGATAAGCAATTAACTTTAGATTGTGAGAGATTAAACCAAGATCACTGTACCCACTAGCAATAGAAAGTATGTGAATGAATAAGACAAACAGTGAGCGACAATGAGCAAAGCTAAACTATCTTTGTGGTATCATCAAATATTGATGTGATTAATGAACAATATACCATAAACATGTGAATTATTTAACCACAGGTTTGCAATGTACAGTATGCTAGAATGCCAAATGAAATTGTGAGTTAAATGATGTGTGAGAACTGTGTTTAGTGACAGCAAAAGTATATTGAACAGTTAAAGCTCTAGAGGCAGGTAGCCTACTAATCCATTATCCATGTATAGGACCTAAGTATTGAATCAATTAAGGAGCAGCTTATGTGTGTGGAAAAGATGTGTTTATGTAGGCGGTGTGTATTTAACAGTCAAAGGCATAAGAACATAGCGGCGGTATAGCGGATCAACCTAAAGACCTGAAAGTATTAAAGAAAGCGTTTGAATAACAACTTAGGTATTTAATGAGAAAGCAAGTGTTAACGATTAAAGAAGAGTGTGTATATGACAATTATCTTTGAATAGTTTAAGACAATAGAAACATAAACATTAGCTCATCAAACTTCATATCACATATACCTAAGGCATAAGCTTTAGACCATTTAATCAACAACTTAAGTATGTGAAATGTGCTAGAAGATATGCAACAGGCCGTGAGGTTTAAGGGCCTTTCAAATGTGAATACTTGAAAGTGTTATGTGTGATAGCTAAAAGGTCTTAGGAGATTTAGATTTTTTAGCATAGTTATTAAGCTATCAAAACATAAGAAGGCTACCTCATATGCATCCACAATATATGAACTAACTAAACCATAAGCATGTGAATTATGAACCTACTAACAAGTATGTGCAATGTGCAGCAATGAAGCCTAACCAGCTGTGAGCAAAAGGGTGCTAGGAGGCCGTGATGTGTGGTCAAGGGTGCAACAACACCAACAAAGGATAGGGCCGATAGCACTTCAGAATCTTTGGTGGGCAAGAGTGCCAAAGGCACTAGGCCGTGACCCTAAGAAGGCTGGGCCGTGGGCTCAATGAGGTGCCTCCAAGGAGGGCCTCAAAAATATTGTTTTAGTTTAGATTTCGAAAAAGTAAAAGAACCCTAAATAATACCACTTAAAACTTATGCCAAGTCACAAAAGTATGAAAACTTGGCTTGATTACACAACTCAGCAAATGAACTAGATCTAGAACTCCATCATCATATGCCTCTAGGGTTAGTTAGAAAGCTTAAAGATAGTAGATCTAGAAAAAGAAAACACAATGAGGCTATCTAACCATAAGCAACTAGATACAAGAGCATATGAGAAATAAGAAACTAAGCTTGAGAGTGTAGACCTATCTAAGATATACCCAATGAATAAAAAGAGCGAGAACGAAAGAATGATACAAAGAATAACTAGATCTAAGTGTTATATTAACAAAAAGAATGATTAGATCTAAGCTAAGCTGCTTCTAGGACCCAAAAACTGCTTAGAAAGTTGAGGAAATCTATGGAGAGTGAAGGAGAAGGGAGAGATGTTACACAAGCTTGAGAAATGTAAGCCTAGAAGCCTCGAGATTGTTTTATGTGACCTTAGCTTCCAAAATATGTGTGCCACTGCCAATGTCGACAAGCTAAAACTCATTTGAAAGCGACGCAAAAACACCAAAAGAAAAGTGATGGAAGATCTGCTGTGTAAACACAGAAATTTTCCGGCCAACAAAAGAGAGAGATAAGATATGTTTGATGACCTTTCTAGAACTAATACATGGTGGCTTGATGAAATGACAACTTGAAATGTATATGGCAAAGGAAAGGAGTTTTGGAGTGTGTGAGAGTCTCAAGGAAGGACTCCTCATCGAATCTTCTCTCAAGTGAAACCCTTGATGTGACCCGCAAAAGCTTAGTGAAACATACACATCATAGAATAGATAGATATCTTAGATCAACCTAAAATGAAATACTTACGAATTCTAGGTTACCCAAAGTAATCATAAGACAAGCAAGAATACTCAAAGTTATCTCACCCAAGCAAACTACTTTGAACTCAAGATCTATCAATATGAGCATATGAACAAAAATTTAAAACAACATCACCTCATGTGTATGGAGGAAGAAGAATACTAAAAATGCCATATATCCTCCAAAGCTTTTCTCATTACCAAAATGATGGAGCAATGGGATGGATGGGAAGATGGCAAAACAGAAGATGGACTTGTGAGAAATTTGTGTATAATAGTGTTAGCAAAAGATTGGTGAAAGAAAGAATGAGGAGGGTTCCTTTTATACCTCTAGAGGCCAAAAGGAAGTGGCTTGGATCCCGATAAGTGTTAGTTTGAGAGAGATTAAGCAAATCTCAAGAAAGGGGCACACCATCTAGGGTTTGAAAACTAGATCTATGGTGTGGGAAAAGTAAGAAGTGTTGGGATCAAACAAAAGAGGTGTGAGAGGCCTTGGGATTGATGCGAGGGAAGGTGAAGAGGTCCAAATAATTTAAAAAATCATTTGTGGAGTTTCTAGAAAGAGGGGGGCGTAACTCCTCTTGGAGGGCCCAAAAAAAAAGTGTGAAAATGAAGAAATGGAGAGAAATTAATGAAAAATGGGGGATCATTCTAGGAATTAATGTGGGGTCAAAGGGAGTCATAACTCATGAGAGGGGGCTCAAATAAGTCACAACAACCTTCTAATAGATCTACACCAATGAAAAACGTCACTTTCCCTAGGGGGGTGTAAAAAATAGTGTGAAAGGTGGGTAAGGGGTTAGAATAGGTTTAGAGTTAGGTTTTTGGTATGGGTTAGGGTTTTGGTATGTCTTGGGGGGTGCTCTACATGTGTGGAGTGTCTTTTCAGTTTTCTATGCAAGATTTTGGGGGATTTGGTTGTTAGTGGTCGTTTTTTCCCTTAGGGCAAAATTTAGAAAGTTGAAAAAGTGAATTAAGAAGGTGAATTAAGTTGGGAAAAAGGTTGGGAAGGGAGTTGGGTAGGTTAGGAGGGTATAACTTGCTCATTGCCACCTTAACATCCACTCACTAACTCAAAAATACAATGTTTTGTGATATTTTAATAATATCACCTTAGCAAATTAAAATTGTTGTTTTCCCTAACCGACTCTAAGTGGACTTAGACACAACAAAACTAGTCAAATGAGTTGAAACTTGGCCTTGATGGGTGTGGGAGGTGCTATTCCATTCATTTTGAGCACAAATACCCTATCTTTCTCCCAAAGGCAAAGTTTTACATGTAAGCTCAAAAATTAATTAATTAATTAAATTTTAAATAATTTAATTAATTAAAAAACTTTGCTCTAGGCTGAATGAGATTCCATGAAACTTGAGACTTTGCCTAGCATGGTCATTTACAATGATCCTAAGGGTTACTCAATGAGCGAGATCACCAGAGCGCCTTCCACCACTTTGGAGAGCACAGGAGAAAAACTCAATGGAGATTAACGCGACTAGTTAGGCCACAGTAACTTACGAGATGAAAATCCCTCGATGAAAGGAACTCCCGATGTCAACATCCTAAGGTACTGACCTAACTATGATCCATGCGGACATTATTACATTATATACCCTACAGCGGTGTGGAAATCCGTTTACCAAAAATTTAAGTGCTAGTGCATAAAACACCCAGTAGAACCATCTCTGTCTCGACATAGAATAATCTTCATGAAAATGAGTTGACCTCCGTGCTAAACAAGCGGTCAACATTTGGCTCCACACGGGGACGTGTGGTTGATCAACTTCGAGCAGTAAATCACTCTGAGAATCCAGCACCTACAAAAGTGTTGCTCACACAATGCGGGCACCCCAAAATTTTAACATTAGTACATATTCACAATGATAAATGAAATCAAATAATATATAGACAACATTTGCATAATGAAATTTCTAAAAGTACAACCGATAAAATTACAACATGAAACTATGTCTGAAAAAATTTCTAAGTACATATTGACATAATAGAATTGAAAAGGAAAAAATAATAAAGAATTAAAATACAAGGAAGGGTTAGAGAATCGTTACAACCACCCATGGAATGGGTGAAATGATCTTAGAAGGTGTCTGAATAATCCCGGAGTCCGGGATGACTTACAGAAGACCCCTTCCCAAGTTAGATCAACTTGGAACTTTTTATGAAGAACCGACCAAGTACCATGCTCTTTCTTCCCTTCAACCCAACACTGGAACGCGTGACTGTGTAAAATCTGAATACTCTGTTGCTCATGATTGTCAAAGTGGGAGGCCAACCAATACTCATAATGATATGACATTGACAAAGTGAAAGTGCCTTCCGTTTCCACAAAATTCTGCATTAAATCATCTTCTAGTTGAGAGGTTGAAAAAAAACACATCACAGGAATCATCATAAAATTTTCCTCAAAATTTTCAAAGCTTTTCTTCAAATAAAATGGTTCATCGGAGGTGGGTGGGAACTCAAATAATCTAGATATTCAACATTTTCAAACCCAAGTTCCTTCACCTCGTCAAAATAGATGGCTGGTTCATCTATGGATTCATCTGAAGTTTCCACATGGACTTCCTTATCTTTTTCTTTGTCAAGCTCAAGTCCATGTGAAACAGAAAATGAACAGTTTTTTTGGCCAATGAAGATCAATTGAAATCATCTTCCATGATTTCAATTGATCTTCTATGGTTTCACATGTTTCATCCTGGGAAAGCTGTATGTTCTGAACCGTTTCATTAAATTCCTCAATGGGGTTGATGGAATGTCAACTTCCGAATCTGAGCTGATTTTCTATATTTGGAAAAAATTTCCTCCTCCATACTCCATAAAATTATCAACCAACTCATAAATTGAATCTTTTCATTCGCTTAAGCGATTTCGAGGCATGCAATAAATCTTGTATGGTCTTGAATGTTTTATCGGTGAATCATGAAACCAATCCTTTGCCCGTTCACCACAAAGAGCAAGAGGCAAACAATTGCAGTGATATCCTCATGAATAGGTGGATCATACCACTTCTCGATATACTTAGTGAAAGCCGAGATGTGAGCACCCGGATGGTATGATCAAAAATCAGAGGGAATGTTATCAATAGCATCTTCAGGTATATAATGAGGGTAACCAACAAATTCTGAAAAATCAATAGGACCAAAAAACCCTCCATTGAAAAAATGGGACCCAAGGTACTAAGGATCCAACAGAAGAATGACATGCCAACTACTTAAAGAAACTTTTCAAGTTCAAAGAGATGGAAACAAACGAGAGTACAGCCAGACCTTCTTGAAAATGCCTTGATAGGTGTTTAGAAATGGAGTGCGATGACCAGAGTTAACCAGAGACGAACAGGGCATCAAACAAAAGCAAAAACAAGAAGGAAAACAAAAGTTAGATTTTATTAAGTTTGGAACAAAGTTGGCTATCGATTGATTAAGCTGTCCCCAAGAATTTCAAGCGACCAACAAGGATTGCTCCTTGCACTATGATAGATTTATTTAATGGAGTAGCCACTTGGAAAAGAATCACACAAAGCTAACCAATAAAAAGTTCAAAGAATTTTAAAAGGACTAAAGTTTTATTAATTAGTTCTTAAAAGAATAAAGAATGTCGGTTAGACCAAGGATAGACTTATCCCGGTAGCCAAGATGTTGTCACCCATATGCACACTTGCGGTGAGCTAGAATAAAGCTCACTTAGTGTGCCCTAGGAACCCACAATGTCTAAGTTCTTGCCTTGTCACCTTATTAAAGAACTTCTTCCGTCTAAGCTTACTCCTGGGGAAGCCAAGGGGGTTGTCCCTAAAGTTACTAAGTTAATTTTAATTACAATGTTCTAGGAGTTAGTTTCAATTGATTATAGGCCAAGGGAAAACTAGCCTATATGACAACTGTGTCTGGAGGTGCAAGTCTAAGTCTAAATGTGACCCTTTTATTGAGTCCAACTTAGAGACTATTGCCTAATGTTGGGCTATGGGGCCAACTATGTTCAAGGGTTGTTAGTTACAACAAGTTTACAATTTAAATCGATGAACTACCCAATCCCCAAAAGTTAATTAAGTGTTAAGAGGTTTGTACAAGATTCACAAATTACCAATATACATCAAATGAACAAATACACAAGATATACAAAAGATCTGATGATTTCACACCTAGAATCAAGCATGCCCCAAGTGGCATACTCCTTGGTACATAGCCTAACTGGCATCTAACCAAAGCACTCGAGAGGATCCAAATAAGTGATGCCTCCCAAAGTGGGATACTCAATCACGTTTTGATCCACACCACAACAAATATAATTGATTAGGAGAAAATTCAATGAAACATAAACGAATATATCACATCACCATGAAGAACAAATAAGCAGTTGCAATAGAAAAGATATGACAAATGAGATTATCGCAAGTATATGTTATCTATCAATACATCTACTATCCACGAAACATATACAAAATGTGATCTGCAACTAGTGTTCTTATGGCGTTTTAGATTAGTGTGATCTATGCAACTAGTGTTCTTGTTAAACGTTTTAGATTTCCCACCCCCTAACTAGATTTGTGTCTCAACTTCCACTTATGCCAAATAACTGCCCGGTGCTCAAGATACTGGGCTTTTACCCCCAGCCTAGCTTCCAACGTCAGCCCGTCACTTCACCACAGCTAGAAGTAGTCAGAGAAGGGATCCCCCCAACGGAATCACGGGACGGTCCCCTGCCACTTCCCCCAAAGACTGGCCCTCTCGCCCGTTTTAGATGGCAAAACAGTTGTTAAAGACTCCTAAAATGTTACTAATTGTTGTTAGGACCCCCGGGTGGGTCCTTAAAGTGTGTTGGGTTGATTTTAACAAGTTTTAGACAGTTTTATTTTAGTTGTTTAGCGTATGGCCGTGAGTGAAAGTGACTGAACGAGTGCTTGAAATGTAAATAGATTGCAGGACTATACCACCATAAACGTGTAAAGATGGAACAATACTATAACAATGAGCTTAAACCATCAAGTAAACATCATGTGTGAGATATAATCATTAAACATTAAGCATATAGTGTTACTTGAAATGAAAGATATGTGATAGCTTAGGAAAGAAATAAAACTATGAGCAAGATACTAAACCAATCACATTTGAACCATGAGCATGTATGTTCAAAGCATCTATACTAGCATTACAAAGGTTACTTATAAGATGATAAGAGATTAAACTATTAACCAATGGATGAGATATGCCGGCAATTAGATAGAACTTTAAAACCAATGGATGTTTAAACCACAAGCCAATGTAAATGGATGATGTAGTGTGTGATTGTAATAATTTTTAAGTGTGATAACTTGAGAGATAAATAAACCATAACATGAGCATAAGTATTATCACATTTAAACCATAGGTATAGTATCACAAGTGTATCAAATGATAAGCAATTTAAACTTTAGATTGTGAGAGATTAAACCAAGATCACTGTACCCACTAGCAATAGAAAGTATGTGAATGAATGTGACAAACAGTGAGCAGCAATGAGCAAAGCTAAACTATGCTGTGAACATCATCCAAATGTGTGTGATTAATGTGAACAATATACCATAAACATGTGAATTATTTAACCACAGGTCTGCAATGTACAGTATGCTAGAATGCCAAATGAAATTGTGAGTTAAATGGCATGTGAAAACTGTGTTTATGACAGCAAGAGATAGTAAACAGTTAAAGCATTTAGAACAGTAGCCTACTAATCCATTATCACATGTACTTAGGATATAAGTATTGAATCAATTAAGGAGCAGCTTATGTGTGTGGAAAAGATGTGTTTATGTGGGCAGTGTGTATTTAACAGTCAAGGCATAAAGAACATAAACAGCAGCTTATAGCAGATCAACCTAAGACACAAGTATTAAAGCGTTTGAACAACAACTTAGGTATTGTGAGAAAGCAAGTGTTAACAGTGCAAGAAGAGTGTGCTTATGTAACCAATTATATGCTGAATAGTTTAAGACAATAGAAACATAAACATTAGCTCATCAAACTTCATATCACATATACCTAAGGCATAAGCTTTAGACCATTTAATCAACAACTTAAGTATGTGAAATGTGCTAGAAGATATGCAACAGGCCGTGAGGTTTAAGGGCCTTTCAAATGTGAATACTTGAAAGTGTTATGTGTGATAGCTAAAAGGTCTTAGGAGATTTAGATTTTTAGCAGAGTTATTGAGCTATCAAAACGTAAGAAGGCTACCTCATATGCATCCACAATATATGAACTAACTAAACCATAAGCATGTGAATTATGAACCTACTAACAAGTATGTGCAATGTGCAGCAATGAAGCCTAACCAGCCGTGAGCAAAAGGGTGCTAAAAGGCCGTGATGTGTGGTCAAGGGTGCAACAACACCAACAAAGGATAGGGCCGATAGCACTTCAAGTGCTGGGCCGTGGGCAAAGAGTGCCAAAAGGCACTAGGCCGTGAGCCTCAAGAGGCTAGGCCGTGGGCTCTAGGAGGTGCCTCCAAGGAGGGCCTCAAAAATATTGTTTTAGTTTAGATTTCGAAAAGTAAAAGAACCTTAAACAATACCACTTAAAACTTATGCCAAGTCACAAAGATATGAAAGCTTCAAACGATTACACAACTTAGCAAATGAACTAGATCTAGAACTCCATCATCATATGCCTCTAGGGTTAGTTAGAAAGCTTAAAGATAGTAGATCTAGAAAAGGAAAACACAATGAGGCTATCTAACCATAAGCAACTAGATACAAGAGCATATGAGAAATAAGGAAACTTAGCTTGAGAGTGTAGATCTACCTAAGATAATACCCAATGAATAAAGAACGAAAGAATAATACAAAAGAATAACTAGATCTAAGTGTTATATTAACAAAGAATGATTAGATCTAAGCTAAGCTACTTCTAGGGCCCAAAAACTACTTAGAAAAGTTCAGAAATCTATGGAAGAGTAAGAGAGAAAGGGACAGATGTTACCCAAGCTTGAGAAATGTAAGCCTAGAAGCCTCCCGGGTGTTTTATGCAGCCTTAGCTTCCAAAATATGACGCTGCCCTGCAATATCAGCAAGCTAAAGCTCGCTGAAAACGCTGCAAAACACCAAGAAAAGTGATGGAAGATCTCTGTGTAAACACAGAAATTTTCCAGCCAACAAAAGAGAGAGATAAGATATGTTTGATGACCTTTCTAGAACTAATACATGAGCTGAAAACCCAATGAAATGACAACAGAAAATGTATGGCAAAGGAAAGAGGTTTTTGGAGTGTGTGAGAGTCTCAAGGAAGGACTCCTCTCCGAATCTTCTTCCAAGTGAAACCCTTGATGTGACCTGCAAAAGCTTAGTGAAACATACACATCATAGAATAGATAG
>SNQJ01S0118611.1:0-15882 GCA_010110895.2 Picea sitchensis
CTTATTCCTAAGTCGGTTAGCTTCCAACACATTGGATTCTACTTCCAGGGCTACATCTTGCATATGATCCAAGGAAGTATCTCTTCTTTCTCTAAGAAGGAGGTAGAAATCAGGATCAAAAGCACTAGCATAGGTGATTTTAGCAGAAGCTCATGTAGGCTTTATCTCAGCAGGGATCTTATTGTACATTTTGTTGAATCTTTTAGAGAAGTCAGAGACAAATTCTCCCTCTTTCCTCTTCAGGGACCCAAAATCTGTGATGTAATATATAAATTCATTTTTGTTCCCCCACTGTCTTAAGAAAACATCATCTAGAGCCTCAATTCCAGCAATAGATCCAGGGGTCAAACCCCTAAACCAGTTCCTAGCCTCACCATCAAGGCTCTGAATGAAGACTCTCATCTAGAAATCTTCATTTTCAATATTTAGATTGTCTGCATAATGGTAGAAGGAAGCAAGGTTCTCTTCAATAGTTATATCCTCTTCTCTAGTGAACTTTGGCATATATTTCAAGTAATCTCCAGTAGGGAGAGCATTCATAGGCTGAGGTAAGACTAGAGGGGCATATATTGCAGCCACTATGACACATTGGAGTCACCAGGTGCATAGTTGCAATCTTAAGGTACCAGGTTCTGATGCACCTTCAGAACCAGCAAGATTTGTCATTCAATCCCAGGGAAAATATTTAATTTTTCCCCGGCAATGGCACCATAAATGTTAGCACTAGAAGTCACCTCTAGATTGTGTCAAAGATAAGCTTGATACCCATCAGTTTGTATGTCACATTAAATAGTTTAAAGGCTGATCTAATGGATGCAGTCTCGATATCGTATCGCTTTAACTCAAAATACTGGACCATGCAAAGCACAGGCAAGTGAAGTATTGATCTAACTTCAGTCAGTAAGTTGTAGTAAAAGGTGAGTTGGGAGAAGAACTGGTGAGGAGATGTAAGGGCCTACTATGGACATCAGGTCTTCCAGCTACCTAAGGAAGAAAAGCTTCAAGAACGAGATCCTCTTGGACCTAAAGCTTCAGATACTAAGATATTTCTGAACGACACAGCTACAACAACACGATGATAAATCCTACATCACAATGCTACTGTAACAGCCCGATTGGATCCTCCAATTCTCGGCTACTTGGTATAAGAGGGAGGAAAAGATAACACGGGAAGATGATTAAAAATGGTGAAAATATTGTAGTGATCAAACCTACATCAAAACAACATCACAACCATCGAATGGATCCTCCAATTTCAAGTGTCTTAACACATAATTTACAATGAGATGGAAATAAGTTGACTTTCATTAAACAAGAATTCTCAAATACAAATACATAACCAGAGGAACTAGGGCTTCATAAAAACTTTACAATTGCGAGCATAGCTCTACCATCGACCCTTACAAAATATGAAAATGACTCCTATATACCTAGAGCCAAAACCCAGAGACGTTCTTGAGACTTTTCTTTTAAGGCTTTATGTATGCATGCTTCCTGGAAAACTGGCCATGTAGTTTCCTGTTAGAAATGGGCCCTGTCAGACGCAATCATGTTTTAGGAAGGCTCTGCATCTAAGTTGACCTGCTTGCAGTCCTTTCTAGGTTTTACATTTATGGTGGAAATAATGTTCAACCATCCCCCACCAATCTCAATAATTGCTTCATTGGAATCCAGAAGACCCAAGTCAATTCTGCCTCTGCAAGATGTGGCAGCCTCAACATTCGTCATCTAGATCTGAGTTGGATGCTTACAGGGAAGCCTGATGGCAGACATGGCCACTGAAAAAGTGAAGGGTGCACTCGGTATGGAGTAGCAGATGGGATATGGCCAGGTGGACAACTGTGGATGGACAAGGAGACTAAGGATAGCATGGGGGTCACACAAGTGGAAGCTGAGGTGTAACGGGATGGAGGCGATGTAGAGAAAGGTGGCATAGATTGCGGGGATGAGAAAGGGAAAGGTACTAGAGGGACAGTGAGTGGAAGACAGATGGAAGGAGTGGAAGTGATTAGGGGTGGCCACTTGTCAGAACAGGATAGGACACTATGTGCACATGCGCATATCGGGGCTATGAAAAGTAGTTTGGAACCTCCCCACTTTTGGGCCTGATGTGTGTCTTTGGCTAACACATAGAGCCTTCACAAATCATGACTGTTTTTCCGGACTCGCCCTACGTTTTTTTATCGTGTGTGCATGTTGAGGCCCTGATATGTCCATCGACCATTGATCTAGGGTGCTCATCTCTCAACTGGCTAGATCTACACATGCCTTATCATTCCATGCCAAAACTTCTCATCACTCCTTCATCTTAGTATATAAGCCAAAATGTGGGTTTTTTCCCGCCTTCTTTAATCATTTCGCCAAGGGGCCAAATTCTTAGGAAAACACCCTTCCTTTGCAAATAAATGTGATAACATTGGGGAAGGTTGTGGACTGGTCCTGGAAGGGCCAAAGCATCTCTGGCTAACCAGGGTTTATTGTTCAGAGGCGGGTTCGCCCCTTCATCACTATGGTCATTGTTGCCTTCCATATCTTCAGACTCTGAGTTAAACTCTTCTTCTTCCAAGAAATCGTCTAGTTCAGAGATGTCGTCGGCTGGAATTGTGGGTATCAAATCAAGAGGTTCTTGGATTTTGGTAATCACAAAATATATTAAGTCTTCTACAAAGTGTACGAAAACTTCGTCGGGAGTGATAAACATTGGTTTTCTTTGTTGTTTTCTTTGAAGGAGTATGGGAGCTAAGGACAATGCACTTATCTATCAGGCGTAGGCTCTCGTGATTCTCTTGAATTGATTTACTTCCTCGTGAGGAAGGGCATAAGTTATTTCAGGGTGAAAAGGTTCTTCCTCAGGCTGGGGTGAGTCACCCTCTTTTGGAGTACTCATAGTGTGTGGGTTGTCTTGTGAATGAATAGCCATGCATGTGGGTTGTTACAAATATGTAGGTTGTTTGAAATGCTATATAAAATATATATTCATCCATTCATTCTTAGGCCCTCCTTCTAGTGCCAATTCTATTGATGGGTCTTAAATCCCATGATTCCATAATAGGAACCAAACCCACCATCAAGGCCCAATTAGACTCTGCAACATTTAAATATGGAATGGTTCTCTAGATCTTGCGATACGGCCAAATTATCGATGGGATTTGTGTTTTCTTTTGAAGGCTCTTCCTTCAGTTAGGATTATTCTCTTCTTTATTTTCTCTTGGGTGGGACTGGTATGAGAGATGAAAGCCAGTATAAACCAACTTGACAGCAAACAAGACTAAGTTTTAACTACTGGGGAAGAGGCTAAGCTTGGGATAACCCGCTACTCAAACATGCAGACAATCATTCTATACCACAGGCCTAGTACTAATACATAAACCATGTGAGCATCCAATTATTGTCTGAGAAACTAATTATTAGAAATAAAGCACATATGTAATAAGATAATGGAAAGCAAAATAATTCATTTACCATAACCATTCATCACATAATAACACAATGATTCATTTTCATCATTAAAGCCAAGAACACTAAAACATTGCACCAAATAAATTGACAACAGAATTAATTTCTCTTACTCATTACTACATCCTTCATGAAACAAGATAGGAAGTAGTTCTTCTCCAAGTCCAATCACATGCATTTGATGAAAATAGTTTGTCTTTGGTCCAGAAGGACTTCTCAAATCATGGTAGCTTCAAAATAATTATTAACAACACAGAAAGAAGAGTTCTTACAACAACCATTGACCCTAAACTAACTGGCCAGTGTCTTTATTTATAACATAGGGTACTAGCGAAATTAGCGACTAAGTCTGGGTTTAAGAAAAAGAAAAGTTTCCACATGGCATCATCTTATAACAGTTTCTTTAACGATTGACAGATATATCTCTTGAGAAGGGTGAGTTCTCTCGTATTCAGACAAACTGATAAATAGTTTATCACAAGTTTGGGCCCTTGATCACAATGATGTTCCATTGGAGTTGCATATATTCCCCTGATGTCTACTGCATGCGCATGGTACTTTACTAAACTAAATTTCAGCTGTTGTAGTATGGTTCGGGCTCTGATTGGATGCTCTACAAATTGTTTCACTTACTTACGATCTTGCATCGATCATCTTTGTGAGTTCTTCAGTCCATGGATAATCTTGTTTAGCATGTGCCTTCACTATGTCTCTTAGGTCGACGAAGTTGTCCAGGGTACCGAAATCAGGGAGTCAGATATCCTTTATTGCTTTGTTGATTTTGCTATATTTATTTTTGAGATCTTCGGTGAGGTCCATGGAAAAATTGGTTTAATTAATTGGGAGGATCTTTCCTGTAATTGGGGTTGAGGTAGTTTAGTGATCGGGTAACACATAGTAATATACGAACAAAAAAATAGAATGGACCAATGCATACCTGTGGAGATCATTAGTCTCGATCGTTTAATACTTATGTGATCCCAATCACCCCTTCGAATGTCTCATTGATGTCCTTGTACATGTCGTTTATCTCTTTATTCGTAGGTTACATCAGGCTCTAACATGGAAAATGCGAGGTATGGAGATATGGCGTGAACCATCACCGATGATAAGCTTGACCCTTGGGGCTAGGAAAGGATGCCAAAGTCAAACATGTGCATGTATGCTCCCAAAAGCTCAGATACCATAGTAAATAATTTGTTAAATGCCTCAAGAATCCATATTACAAAGTGTGTCAACTATCATTCATTAATAATGGAAGTTGGAGAGTTTAAAGATATTAGAATGATCATACAATATATTCCATGCAACTCTGATCGGTGGCGTTTCACACATTCTGGATTGCATCTGTCAAGCATCTGTGACACATTAACTCTTCAAGATATCTGACTACTTGAGGCATGAGTGTCACTGGAATGTCATTTTTCTTCCTCATTAGCACTATAAATTCTAGGGAGCTCTATATAGAATTCTATGAAGCAAGCGGTTTAGCCATGGATAACGTTGGTCTAGCAAGTCTGGATTACGGAAAAACTTCATTAATGGTAGTTCTTTACTCATCTGCAAACGTCTAAGCTAATACGTTGTTGCACTATGGGCTCTGCCTTAAACAAGGGGTGGGGTTTGTGAGGTAGCTAGAATGCTAGGTATGAACCCCAGTGTGCCTGGGACTCTTTCTTATTGGCATCCAATGTCCCTAAAGCTTCAATAGGAGGTACTTTCCTTTGCTTCGAAACAGTGTCAGCATATCAAGCAAAGGTGGGAGTGGAGAGGAATATTCCTAAACAAAGTATGTTGGGTGTCATTCCTTCTCAAGAGAATACACTGCGGAGGAGGGGAAGGCCCATAAAAAAATACAAAGGTAGGTAGGAGGAGAACATATCCTGACTGAGCTAGGTGCGCATTCGACCGTTGAGGAATTCATGATGCATGCGACCCAGTTAGAGCCTATCGTGACTACCAGTCGAGGAAGCGAGATTCGAATGCGAAACACAGAGACATCCAGTTCTAACGTTGGAAACCCCAACCAACAACTAGAGCAGGCACAAATCACCATAGATGAACTTTACCAAGAAAATAGATAATTGAGGAGACACTTGGCGGTGAAGAACCAGGAGGTATCGGCACCGCAGGGTCGTGAAGGAAGCACAGATTGGATCAAGAGAGGGCTTCAGTAAGTGCAATATATGATTTTGTAGTTGCACAAGGCGCAAACAATAATGGGGAAGGAGAAAAAGAAAACACTGCAAGGCACAAGGAGTAGTCCGGAAGAAGGTTTGTGTGCAGGAGATACATAATGGGCGAGCTCTTGCTCTACATTCTCTGAAGTGATGCAGTAACTTTCTCCTTTTGTTGTAAAATTTTTATATATTCTCATTATGGCAGGGTTGTTTATTCAAGACATTAGCTGGTGTTTATTTGTAACCTGAGCCTGGTGGGAGCTTTAATTATACAAAAATTTGAAAGAGTTTTGAATGTATCGTGTTCCCTCTTCGTATGCAAATCTACTGTGTCTTTTTCTTTTATTTAAGTTTCTTGCAAATTATGAGATTTTATAATTATCCCTATTATGAGTTGCTTTGTGAGTTCATTGATGCATTCCTTTTAAAACTTCCAATGATGATTGATGCTAACGTGGCGTTACTGACTCGGGGTTATTAAAATATTTTAAAACATAAAATCTAGAAATCGGCTGGTGGGTAAGGATTGCACATGAGGAATTTTTCCATGTTGAATGTGCTAAAAGAGAGATACCATTCGATGTCGGGATGGAGTAGAGTTCAACTAAGCGGAAGGAAGTGTCTGGGAGTTTTCCTTGTGAATTACCATCTTCGTAATTTTCTAACGTCGAGAATGTTTCGGGGGTCACCAATAAGCAATATTATTCCTTTACTCACGCAGCGATGCTTACTCTTTCATTTTTCTACTAAAGCTGAATGGATCGGTCTTCGGCGATATGTTTAGTGGATTGTATTCATGGGGATGAGAAGAAACTCCTTCTAGATCTTGATGAAGATCGATGCTCGGATATTTTGAACTTCTCAAGCAATTTAGTCACTTAGCCTTCCCAATGCCGAATTTCTTAAGCGTGTTGGGGAAAAGTTTAGACTGTCGATTTCTTAAGTATTTTTTAAGTCCCTTTTAAAGTTAAGATGATTATTTATATGTTCAAGTAGACTTTAAACAATTAAAACATGAAAACATAAAATATAAACACGGATATGAGTTTTCATACTGAAGTGGAAACATATAGTGCAAAATATCAAGTGGTACCCGAAAAGTAGAAATGGGCATAGACTTTTTAGGGTGTGTTGAGGTCTAACTCAACATAGTCCCCATGGCTAAGATCAAGGATCTCCCGCCATCAATGAAGCGTCACGTAGTTGGGGTTCCACGGACATGGGTCCAACTCTTCGACATTTTAGGAAGCGTGGTTGTTCAATATGGTAAGAATAGGCCCCAATAGCAACTTAGGATGGACCACTTCACGTGTTGAGGAACTCTTTATATATTTTGAGGGCTTTAAGCCACATGTGATGTATCTTGGTTATATTTTGAGGCATTTAAGCCACGTAATACGGACTTTTGATATATATGTATTATTATTTACATATTTTATGTCTTATGGATAACATTTTTTACAAACATATGTACATGTGTATGTGTGCAATATGCCAATCTAATGCTTGATTAGCTAGAGTATCGTCATTTGATTTAATCTCCTAGGAACATGGATATCGTCAATGTAATCAGCAATGTTCTAGAGGCGTACTAAAGGAATCATCACGATTGTAAAGTAGGATAATAAATCTGGTAAACCCCATTTAAATGGGACACAACTAGTTGTGCATCTAAGTAGACCAGAGGTGAGATGCCATCGACAAGCGTCATGAAGTAACTCTATCACTGTTTTGTACTCAACAACATTGTTTGTGGTGTCACCTAGGAATATACCTCCGGAAGATAGCAATTGGTCTTGAGGCATGAAAATCACCCAAGATAAGGAATCAAGCCTCGGTATGTCAACTAGCATTTTCATGAACCCGATGAACACCTCTAATTCACTTGACATCTTTCATAGTGAAAAGATGACATAAATAAGACCGTCCATAAAACCAAAAAGACAAAAATAGCGTATAAGAACCATACATATGTTGCAAGAAGTCACCCAAGGTGAACCACCTACAGTAATACTTCTTGAGGTAGGCCCATTCACAGGCTCCGCTAAAGTGTTTCCCTCAAATTCAACCATACAATAAGAGCCCTTCTTTAATACATCCTTCACAATAAAAGGTCTGAACCACATGGAATTGAACTTTCCTACCCCCAGTAGATCTTTTTCTTGATCATAGACCAAGACAAGATCTCCTTCAGAGAAAATTCGAGAATGAATGGACCGATCATAATGACACTTGACTCTTTTCTTGTGAGCCTCATTGGCAAAGGCTGCATCAGGCATTAAACAATTAAGTTGCTCAATATATAATAAGCATTCCTCAAGTGGTGAAGTGTCAGAAAATACTACCAAATTTAGAGATGGTTTCTGGCACTCTATTGACAAGACTAATTCCAGCCTATAAACGAGTTGAAAAAGTGAGAAAACGGTTATAGTCTTAACAGAAGTTCGGTAAGCCAATAATGCCGAGTACAACATCAAATTCCAATTCTACTTGGCTGAATCGATCGTTCAACGCAATATAGCCAGGGGACTTATTCATAGATTCAACCTAACCATCCAATTGTGGGTATTGGGGTGATTAATTCTCTTGCCTCAACCCAGCTTTGGCGTTAAATCAGGACATCATTTTGTTAAAGTGACTACAAAGTGCGTTGACAATCTACTTTGGGATGTTGAACCTTACCGATTGAAAATAAAGAGAGTTGGTGTCTCTCCATCATTATTAAATGTTGGCATGACTCAACTTCCAATTTGTGAAGTAGTCTATGGATATGATGATATAATGATGATGCCCCCCATTTGAATTAGGTGTATGTGGTAAAATAAATCCTCATGGTGAAAGGACCAATAGTAATGGCGGGAAAGATGGGAGTGGGGTGTGCCCTCAACTTCCAAGAGATCAACATAGGGTATCACTTATTGGTGATTCAATATTTGATCAGTAATAGGCCAAGAAGTAACCTACTCTTAGAATCTTTTGAGTTTGTTGCCAACCTAGACAAATGATAGCCGCTCCGTTGTGGCCCAGTCGTTAAACAAGTTACGCTTCTTCATGAATCAGAGGCACCGTGAGAGGGATCAATCTACACCTTGACAATCTGAGAGTGTCGCTTCAGGTATGAGATAGTATACGGTGGCATATCATGAGAAGCGAGGTGGGGAACCTCAAAGTCACGGAATAGACTAAGTATATCTCCATGCAGGGGATCCCAAAGATGAAATCAAAATCTCCCGCACAATTGGTGATTCTTGGTAACATCCACACGATTTGACCAAAGTTCCAAGATAAGTTCCACAAACACCAATGACTTTTTGTATTTCCTGAAACAAAATCCAAGACAAATTCTTGGAGGATAGCGATCCATATAAATCTTTAAATGCATTGACCGTCATGTCAACACATATTGAAATAGATTCTAAATGGCAACGACGGTGATCTTACGAAGAAGAATATAATGTGAAAACTTGGTTGGACAGCATGCACTGTTGCCAACGCTAGATTCTCAACATGGGAGTAGTTAAGTTATGGTCCAACTAGGCCTCGGCTCGGGTAATAAATCACATGTTCTTTGAGAAAATCATCCTATTGAACCAAGACCATCTTGATGGTTGAATCTACAATGGAAAAGTACAATAACAAATCTTTATAATAATTGGGTGGCCAAAGAAAAGGGGTAGACATGAGGGTGTGTTTTAATGCTTTGAAAGAGTGTTGAGCACCTTCATCCCAATAGAAAGGGACTCCCTTCTTGGAGAAGCATAAACCCTTTAGTGATTTTGTAGTTTGAAATAAAGCGCTAGAAAGTTCACTTACCACAATATTTGAGGTTAGGGGTATTGAGGGAGGAAATTGAACTATCACCTCAACCTTAAGAGGATCGACCATGATCTATTTTGAAACTATGAAACCTAGCGGGGCGACTAGGCGTCACGCAGAAACTACACTTGTGCATAGGATGATCATCTCTCTTACGATGGTGATGCTAAATCATCAATATAAGCCTACGACTATGTGTCTTAGGTTGTGGAAAAGGCATGGCTGGATTGAAAAGTGGCTCCAACATTCTTTAGGCCAAACAACATCTTCTGATAAGACAATGTACCCCATGGACAAATAAAAGTTTTTTTATCTAGTCTTTAGAGCTTAATACGTATCGTTGTATCGTAAGGTAGCTAGAGAGGTAGTGGGGAGGGCAGAGGGGCCCGCATAGTGATAATAATAGAGGTCATTCAATGTAAGATTGGACTAGGTCCATACATTAAATAAGACCCACTATGGTAGTTAGATATAATAAATGGGTAGTGAAATATAATCAATGTAGAAGGACTTCTTAGAAGGTTCTAATTCTAGAAGATTCCTCCTCTAGAATGTTCTTGATGATGGTAGCACTATATAAAATTCAAACAATGTGAGACATGAAAAGAAGCATTGTATTTGGCGGTAGCTCAATACGAGATGCCCCCTCGAAGAGGCAGAGTGGTAGAGAGGATCCCTTCCATATGGGATCCATTGTGAATGCGCTACCTCAAAGGGTTTGATGGCAAAGATGTGTTTTTCTATATTGTTCTTCTATATATTGGCCGTTAGCATTCCAGGTCCTTTTGGTGTCTTACAAGTGGTATGGAGCACTTTCCTTGGTAGAACTGTTGTGGGCAAATATTTTTTTGTTTGCAGATTTTTTTTGGGAGAAAAAAAGAGAACCCTGACTTTATTATTGAAGTTTCGGTATATTTCTATGAAAAATTTGCAGAAAGGGTTGTATATATGAGTTCCTCTAATAAAAACACCAATTTTAAAAAATCGTCGGCAGAGTGGAAATTGAATATTGAGTTTTAAAATCTGCAATTTTTTGAGGGTTTTTCCGCGGACGACGACGCGATTTGTTTTTTTATTTATGTAGCAATTGGAGGCTGAATTTTCTCAAAAAATTACATGTCGAGTTCCTCTCACAATTTCACCCAATTTATAAAAAAAGCAGTAGAAATTAGGGAAGTGAGATTATAAGCATTTTAACTGTAATTTTAGGGTTTTTTCAAAAAAAACGCGTTTTTTATTGTAGCTTATTGTTCTATTTTTTTGGGGGTTTTTTCATGGCCATTTAGCGAGGACCGAGAAGGGTTCATAGAGATTGCTCGAATGGCTATTTCTTCTCAAACCACAAAATAAATTATTGAATCATTCAAAACCCAATTGTTTCACATTGGATGCATTTGCATATGGCCTCCTGATGACCCTCACCATGTGACCTGCCGACCTCAATGATAGTTTTAAGTATTCAAGATTCATTGAATAACATGGAAGAGATTTCTTATGGAGGGCCTAAAAGGGATGAATATAATCAAGAAATATATGCTTGTGATTTTGAAGGAAATTAGCGATGGTGGGTATATGGACAATTGTCATTTTTGGGATGATAATTGTTTTCATATTTTATTTGATGACTTTATTCCACCTTATGTAGAGAACATTGATGTGACAAATCCAGATCCAATTACAACTTCTATTGTCCAACTTGCATATTCTACATTGTTATTGTTCCTTCTAGATTCATCTCTGACCCTTTTCCACTATGTGGATGGATCTTCTTATTTGGATCACATGACGAACAAGTCTTTGGATCATCATTTGGAGTTGGTTGTGGGGTTCCAAAATCTTCCACCAGGGGAGTTCAAACGAACACTTGGACATGGGACCCAGGAAACTACAATGGTGGTTAGTTCACCGGGATGGTGTATTTTCTTTTATACATGGGACCTTGGTTCGCCAGTCTTCTTCAACATTATGGTCCACAATTATCCATGGGACCACGGTATATGGTTGTACATCAAGCGTTGAGAACAATGCTTTCATAAGGGGATGGAATGTAAGGTAGCTAGAGGTAGTGGGGGGTGGTGAGGAGGGCCCATAGTGATAATAGTGGAGGTCATTCAGTAGCAAGGTGGACTAGGTCTACTATATTATTCATCATTATATGGTAGTTAGATATAATAAATGGGTAGTGGATATAATCAATGTAGAGAGGACTTCTTAGAAGGTTCTACTTCTAGAAGATTCCTCCTCTAGAATGTTCTTAGGTGATGGTAGCACCTATATAAAGAAATTCAAAGCAATGTAATGAGACATGAAAAAGAAGTATTGTATTTGGAGTGGTAGCTCAATGGGAGGATACTCGAGAAGGAGACAAGTGAGCGAGGAAGGATCCCTTCCATAATAGGATCCATTGTATGGTGTTCTTACACCTCAAGGTTTGATATAATAAAGTTGTGTTTTCTATATTGTTCTTCTATATCTATTGTGGTGCTTTTATTATTCGGTCTTTGGATCTTAGGTATCTGGAAAATATGCCTCATACATTAATATGGTCAATGAATGAGGTGGGAAAATTATCCTTTAGACAAGCCTTGTTCATCATGGAAGTCCATAAATATGTGAATCGTTCCCTGCTTTTTGTTCCTTAATAGTTGCTTCTTTTTTAGGATTAACTAGACAAAGCTTCTATCGGACCAACTTGGCATCAAGATAAGTCATTATTTCATGTTAAACAATTCTTGGATCAATGCCTACCATTTCCTCATAAACCAGGAAAAAATAATCCTTTGAATTATTTAAATAAATCTATATGAATCTGAATCTCCTCAAGGAACAATTTTAACCACGACGAAGACATTCTCCATGACACAAAGGGTTACGGAGATGTCAATAGGTAGTAACAACCATGTTTCCATATTTACAGCAGCATGGTAATACCTGACCAAGGGATTGATAGTAAAAGACCTATCTCCGGTCATAGTCAACACAAATTCACACACTTCTATTTTTCTTAACTCCGGGAGAAAATAAGATGCGTGATGGAAGTCGTCCCAGGATCTGTTCAAAATAGTCAATGCCTCAATAATCACCTCATCATAGATAAATAGCCATAGGATTAATAGTACAAGACCTATCTCCAGTCATAGTCAACACGAATTCACCTGCTTCTATTTTTCTTAACTCCGGGAGAAAATAAGATCTGTGATGGAGATCGTCCCAGGATCTGTTCAAAATAGTCAATGCCTCAATAATCACCTCATCATAGATAAATACCAAGTCTAACGAATTGATAGTGACGAGGGAACCTTGAGCCAAGATAGGCTCAAAAACTTGATCTAACTCCTGTGCGGGAGTCAGATCAGGTTCGACCAAAACTTGTTGGATAATAGAGTACACAACTTCTTCCGTGGACAAGGGAATGGCCATGCCAGGATGCCATGTCCCTTCCATCAAAGCCAATGGGGAAGGAAGATTCCACGTATCATTAAAGTAATTCATACGGAATGAAAACACTTGAAAGAATTGAGCCCTAGGCTGGTCAGGAATAGTCAATATCATCTTGACATCGCCAGAAGGAGGCGAGTAATCAAAAGTACCCATCAAAGGTGGTAACAAACCAAACCCCACATTGACGACATCAGGCTAAGTGTTATCAATCATCAAGACCATGGATGCCCCCGATGAAGGGTCAGGCCAGGAGAAGGAGAATTAATCAATGGTTACAATTAAGCCCTCATGTGGAAACAATAAGACCCAAAAAATTGTGGCAACCACTGCATGCATAACATAGGTCCAACTCCTTCCTAACAACAGGTTGTAGTCGAGAGGTGCATTGGCCACTTCAACTTCGACGCACATGGTCTTCCCTCCCAACTGCATGAGGAAAGAAGGGATGATTCCATGTGTTCTGAAAGAGTGACCATCAAAAGAAGTAAGCAGAGTAGGTGACGGAGACAAAACAGGTTAGCCAATAGCCTTCCAACATGCCAATGACATCATGCATGTTGAGGCACCCTCATCAACCACTATGTGGAAAATATTTCGAGAAAAATATTTCATGGGGTGAGCCACTACTATCTGAAACGCAACGTGGCATGGGAGATGAGGTTTCAAGTCAGTCGTATCAAACATGATCGTTCAAGTATTGTAGGTCTCAACAGATCCTAAGGCAGCTAACAGAGCCTTTCTTTGTGAAGGGAAGCTTTGGAGCACCTCCAAAGAGGAAATCACACAAGGGGTTTGTTACAAATCCTCCACCACATAGTAGTTCTAGGTGGCCCTTGCATTTGGATTATGTGGATCTTTTTTGAATGCCCCTTTCGGGATGTATGTCATTGTTTCTCCCATCATCTTCTCAATATGGACAAGGACAGACGGGTTTATGACTTACTTACCATTTTCATTAGTTTTTGGTATTCTATAATCATGTTCCCTAGTTTCTATGTGAGCATCACCTTTCAACATATAAACGTTCACGACCGAGGGGTTCCTAGAAGATGGAGGGGGTCCCTGGCTGCCCCCATCTACTCTCAAAGAGGCTTGAGTCAATTTTTTCCCATGTGGAAATGGGTTTGTTAACATAGCAGGCTGATGCTACACCAATAACTTCTAGGCCTCCACAAGCCRAGGGAACAGGTGAGTCAGATGGTCRTATGTGAAAATGTTACATAGATACTTGGACTTTCTTTTCTCTGTGTTTCCCCCGCCAACATTGTTGGTGGGTTTATTACCTTTCCCGGGGTTCCATTGACCATGGAAGGGTTTTCCCATGGTCGACATCCCTCATGAGGGAACTACTCCCTGCCATTGATTATGAGTTCATGTGAGGAGAAGAATCTTGTGTTTTCCCATGTGTAGGAATCGTACCCTGCACAGAATTTTGTGGTCGAAAACCAGGGTTTCCTTCAGCCAAGATGGAAGCTAACAAGAAAGAATTATTTCCAAATGTGTCGAATAAAGAGAATGAAATTGAACCCACCAGTGTGGTGTAGGAATAAGGTCCCAAAATACCTGCTTCGAACAAGTTGTAGTTCATGTTCGGCGTGACGAGTTATTGGGGATCACTGCCGAGCGAAGGGGACGAAGGAGGTATATGACCCCCACCATAAGGGAAATCATTATAGGGGGTTGAGGTGCCCCCCATAGACCCTTGCAAAGGAGCATTATAGGGGATGAGGTTCCACCCATGGTCTGTAGGGTGGAGTAGGTGAGTAAATAGTTTGTATCAAAGTCAGACATCTTGTATGAAAATGGAGGACCCGTCACACTCTATGTGAATGGTGCAATGATCATCGCCATAGACATAATTAGACCGCTGCCTGAAGGAGAGGTGGTTGAGACCATTGTGGTCTAGACCGATGAAGATGGGTTAGGAGGCAGAATTCCCCCAATGGTGGAAGTCGTAGAGGGAGTGTGAGGACCCCCTAATGAAGTGGCAACATTTCCTTCGATCGCTAATTACAGGACTATCTGACGCTCATGATGTGTTACCCTTGGAGGGGCAAGCTGTATCAAAAGTGGCACCGACAAGTTAGTGATCGAAAGGTTAAACAGATCGAGAGCTTCCGCTCCAAGGTCATAAATAGTTGATTCCTCTGGATATGAGTGTTATCCTCTCGAAGTTGGATCGAGCACAGTTACCTGCAGCCTGATTGCCTCAAATGACCCTTGCTGGTCAATTCTTCATCATAACGGTGGCAGTGGTCGCTCCAATGTAACCGGTGGTAGGCCCTGAAGCCTTCGTAATCGGTGAATCTCTTGATATTCTACTATGTGAGAAGATCAATGACACAGTAATTCTTTTACTAACCAGCACACACTAGAAAATTTCCTATGAGACAAATCAAGAAAACCACTATCTAGTTGGAAGAAGAGTTACGCCAGCCAACACTAAAGAAACTTATCGGTGCAAGTGACACTCAAACACGGAAGCACCCTTTGGGTATACTCTGTAAAGCATCGTCAAATGTATTCCCTCAGTATCACGATATACCCCTGCAGTCACCTGTGTAAGTCCCTAAAATAAAGGCAACTAGGTTGCCAGCTCGCGAATAATCACCAAGTGGGTATAGTCGACAGTCAGATGGACTGCAATGACCAGGGTATCAAGCCCAAAACCTATCGAGGGTATCGAAAGAAAGTGGTCCAGAAGACAATTGAGTACCTTGAATGGATTCAATATCCACGAAGCTCCGTGGAAAATGCAACCGACAGTATCCCATGACAAGTCCTCTATATGTGTTCCCCACTACGCTTGATCCGGCTTTGGAGGGGTTATATTTGCTACCTTTCCGCATGTGACCTCATGTTTATCCCTTGTGTTAGAGGGGGGTACCAGATAACATTTGTGTTTACTAGAATTTTTACACTCCCTAGCAGTGACTCCAATATTTGTCTAGAAGCCTTGAAGAGTTTCCTCTCCAACCTAAATCAAGGG